>SNQJ01S0021142.1:41526-52660 GCA_010110895.2 Picea sitchensis | reverse complement strand
AAGAAAGATTTCAAAAACTAAAATACCTTCTAACCCATGAACCCGTGTTGAAGATTGAAGACCCTAATAATGACTTCCTCATGTGTACAAATTCCTATAATGAAGAACTCAGAGGAGTCCTTATGCAAGAAGGACGTGTTATTTGCTACGAATCTAAAAAATTGAATGACCATGAAATCAATTATGTGACCCATGATCTAGAGTTGGCTTCCATAGTGCACACTTTAAAAATGTGGAGGAATTACCTCCTGGGTAGGAGATTTGTACTTATGACAGCCCATTGTGGGTTGAGGCCCCTGTTTGATCAACCAAAACTCAATTCCATGCAATCTAGGTGGATGGCTCTCCTTAGTGAGTTTGATTTCGAAATCAAACACATCAAAGGATACGAAGATAGGGTGGTCGATTCCCTTAGCAGAAGTGTGAAAAGGATTCACCTGGTAGCAATGAGCACATGTAAAACAGATGTCAGGGAGAGATTATGGAATGCATGGGAGATAGATACATTCTTCAAGACCGTGACATCATACCTAAAGCAAGAGCCCATAGGGATAGAGTATGAAGGTTATCAGATGTTGGATGAAGGTTTGTTGACTTACATAAACAGATTGTATATCCCATGTTGTGACGACTTGAATAGGTTCATAATGGATGAACTACACAAGAGACCATATACTGGTCATCCAGGTTATCAGAAAATGATTACGGCCACTAGAAAAAAATTCCATTGGCCTGGATTGAAAAATGACATATCTGATTATTTAGCTAAGTGTCTAGAATGCCAGCAGTTAAGGTAGAACATCGGCATCCAGTGGGGTTGTGACAACCCCTACCAATTCTAGAATGGAAATGGGAAACCATTTCCATGGATTTTATCATCGGATTACCAAAATTGGCCAAGCAGAATGACACCATCATGGTAGTGGTGGAAAAATTGAGCAAGTCTGCTCACTTCGTTCTTGTCAAGTTAACTTGCAAGGCAATAGATATCGCCAGCATCTTCATGAAGGATATATTTAGACTGCATGGCATGCCTAGGGATATTTTATCTGACAGAGACACAAAATTTACTTCAAGCTTTTGGAAGTCCTTAATTGTTGGTTTTGAGACTAAATTGTTGATTAGCACATCCTATTACCCTCAAATTGATGGGCAGACAAAAAGAGTAAACCAAATATTAGAAAAAATGTTAAGAATGCATATAATGCATCAACCTAAGAAGTGGGAAGACTACCTGTCATTGGTAGAATTTTCCTACAACAATGGTTATCAAGAGTCACTAAAGATGAGCCCTTTTGAAGCCCTCTATGGTAGACAGTGCAAGATTCCAATCAATTGGAGTAATCCAGTGGATATAATTACAATCAGACCCGACATGTTGAAAGAAATGGAACAATTACAAATGATTCATACAAATCAAAATCTGAAAATTCCTCAGGATAGACAGAAGAGTTACGCCGACAGAAAGTGAACTCCCAGAGAGTTCAAGACATGAGACCATGTCTATCTCAGAGTTAGGCCCAGGAAGAGTTCCTTGAGAATGGGAGCTTGTGCCAAGATGGCACCTCGGTATTGTGGACCCTTTGAAGTCTTAGATAGAGTGGGACATGTAGCATATAGGTTAACACTCCCTCCCACAGTAAAGGCACATAATGTTTTCCATGTTTCATTATTGAAGAAATATGTACATGATTCTAATCATATAATTGACTGGTCTGTGATCCAGGTGGAGCCGAAGGGAGAATTCCTGTCAGAACCTCAATGAATACTAGACAAGAAGGAACCCTCACTAAGGAACTGAACCATTGCACAGGTTAAGGTGCAGTGGAAACACTTTGGCCTAGATGAGGCTATGTGGGAAATGGAGGATTCCATGAGACATGCATATCCATTTTTGTTTAATTCTGTATATACATAGCATATTGACAGATAGAACATCAAGGACAATGTTCCCTTCAAGGGGGAGGGAATTGCAACACCATGTTTCCCCCAGTTTGTAAATATAACTATATTGTCCAAGAGACTATGGCAAACTCAACATCTGTGAATGTTTGATTTGATGGACCTTTGTATAAAAGGTTAATGAATGTAAATTCTGTTATTTACTAGAAAATGGATAAGTGTTGCATGACTGCTAGGAGGGGGGTGTGCTAAGAGAGACCACGAATTCTGTGAAAGAGATGGTGAAGGGGACCAGGAATGGTTGTGTTAACCTCCACCAGACCAGTACTTTGTTGGATTTAATTGCTCGGGATCAAAACAATCCTCTGACCCAGGAATGAATTATAGTCAGGCTGGTAGGTGGGAAGACCTATTCAAGAGTTAATGATGGGATGGGGTAGACCGCCCATCTGTAAGGCTTCTAGACCTGACCACGGACTAGGAATTCAGAATACATGCAATATTGTTGAGAAAGGCAAGAGAGGAAGGTGTGATGGGCAGAGGAAGACCTGCGAAGAGAGAAAAGAAGGGAGGCTAAGCTCAAGTTCGAGGAAGAACTAAAAAAGAGTGTGTTATGATCACGGGAAAAGGAGAGTAACCTTCATCCCTATCTATTACTGAGTTAGAAGAAGGAGAGTAACCTTCGTCCCTATCTATTACTGATATGGGAGAAGGAGAGTAACCTTCGTCCCTAACTTTCGTTGAGTCGAAATAAAAGATTCAATCTCAAAGCATCGTGGCCTAGCTCAGGGGTGGCCTATGGTAAATCTGTTAGGAGTGATTGAGCCTATGATTGGGTGGAAACGGGTACCCCTTTCAGCAGCCACATCATGTCTTATGGTTCTAATAAGTGTTTTCATGCTTTGTGCTTTGAAATGGAGTAATGAATGAATGCATGTATGTATACATTTAAGATTGACCTCATTATTGACTGATCAAGTAATGTGTATGTATTTATCTCCTTGAGGACTTATGCTTCTGCTTTATTTTCCATATGCTCCAGTTTAACCCTCGAAGGTTTTTTCCCCAGGGAGTTACCTCACAGTTCCAAAGTCAGAGAAAGCCTCTTGGCACTGCTACCATCTTGGTAATTCCACAAGATTACCACTCCCTATTTCAGAACTTAATTTTTTGTGAGCTAGGAAGGCGCTTCCTTTAAACCAGTAGACTAAGAGACCTTAGGCATGTGCCCATGACCTTAACCAAATATTGGATAAGAGTAGAACTTGTAGCCCGAGATTCACCAGAGGGTCCATCTGACCAGGGTCTAGGAACCCTACACTAAGTCTGAAAGGAGATAGCTCTTGATGGCTTCGGAGCTTCGGGAACTCGAAGCCTTGGGATTTCAAACTTCATAACTATCAAAAATACCCAAATGTCGGAGTCGCGAAAGTTTGTGAGTCGTTGATCTGGGGAGTCTGTTAGGTCCCCTTCTCAACCGTTCGATCATCTAGTGGAAGGTTTCGTGTATGGTACTTCGGCAATTTCCACTTCGGGAGAATGGAGATGTTATAGAATAAAAATCCTCGAACGTTGAAGTTATGAAGTGAAGGAGAGTTGTATATTTGGGGGAGATCGTTAGGAGCCCTGCCTACCGTTTGATCATTCAGGAGAACGGACCCTCACAGGGTACTTTGGCGAAGTCCCGCTTCGGCAAAATGGAGTGGAAGTGAAACCAAAACCCCCGAAGGCTAGAGCCACAAAGTGACCAAGACCGTTGATCTGGGGATCCTTCAGGTTATCTCCTAGCCATCGGATCTACGATGAATTCATCCCAGCATTGACCGATTCGGGAGAACAAGGATGTTGTAACGTCAAAAACTCTCGACGGTTGAATTCGCGAAGTGACTAGGACCGTAGATCTGGGGATCCTTCGGGTCCTATCCTAGCCGTCGGATTTACGATGTAGTCATCCCAGCGTTGACTGCTTCGGGAGGATAGGGGTGTTGTGACACCAAAATCCCCAAAGACTGAAGTCACGATATACAAGGATACATGGCACTAGATCTTTGAGTCCGGAGACTGGGCACTCTGGGGAAAGTTGAGTTTTGGTGTGTCGAAAAGATCTGAAGCCCGAAGTAACGAGAGTTGTCGAGTCGAGGACGCTTCAAGACTTTTCCTAACCGTCAGATCTAGATTGTGGTCATCCCAACGTTGACCAACTTCGAGAGAAAGGAGGATTTTTCATTGCAAAACTCCCGAACCTCGAATTCCCAAAGTAACAGGAGTCGTAGATCCATGGATCTACGTGGTCGGATCTCGACCGTGAGATCTGAGGAATGTTAAAAGGTTGTCAGTCTAGAGTGACGTAGCACAGTACGTCACCCAGGTGACGTGGACCCAATTTTGGCATGCCATGTGTCACCCAAATTTGTGCGTATCACATACCCTATAGACCCATTGGAATGTGACACATGTCACCTCTGGCCCCTTCCACGTGTCAGCCCCAGGTACGAGTCACCTAGCCAAAGTAGTTGGTGAAGTGATCGAAACTCCAGGAGTCAGGTACTTCGGGACTCTAGAGGATTCGAGTGTAGCATTGTAAAGAGACCAAAAGGTTCAAAGACCGGAGGCACGTGGCAAGCTTATGGGACTTCGAGAGTTCGGGACTTGGGAAGGTCTCGTGCATAGAAAGTAAGGAGGCTTTCATCGTCGAAGCGTCGAAGCATAGAAGTGTCGAAGATCCTACTAGCCTGCATGTTAGAGGCCTGCGTATTAGATGCATGCATGTTAGATGAAGATTGAGTCCATTCGTGGGATCGGATGGTGGATGGACTTCCACCGTGGATGAAGGAACCTGGAGACAATATGTGTGAGTTGGATTCACGTGGACACCACGTGGCCCTCAACTAATGAACGCACGAAGAAATTCAAAAAGGTATATCCTCCAGTTCTGAGCTTGGTTTTGAGCTTCGAGACCGTGGTTGGAAATCTCTGGATGAGCAGAATGTGATAGAGACCCCAAATGAAGGATTTGACCACTTAAGGAGAACGAAATTTTGATGCCCCATCCCTAGGAAATCCACTTAGGGGTTGGGTGTGTTACAATGTGAGATACAACAAGCTCCCCACTAGTTGCATGTACAATGTGTTGTCCACCAGTGGAGTGTCCCCACCATCCTCAAGTTTGAATCCTCATAGGAAAGGAGTTGGGGAAGACTTGCAGTATTTCATGTGAAATATCTCAAGGATATCTCGTGCATACTTGGCCTGAGATAGTTTCATGCTTGATGCATCCTGACTAATCTCGAGTCCAAGGAAGAAATGTAGTGGACCCATGTCCATCATCAAGAACTTGTCATGCAGAATCCTCTTAGCTACAACAATCGCTAAAGTCAAGCAACCGGTGATCAACAAATCATCAACATACAGAACTAGGAGTATAAGTGAAGTAGTCGTCCTGAGCATGTAAACATTTGGGTCTGACTTACAATGTGCAAAGTTATATGACAACAGGTAGGAGTCCATCTTGGAATACCATGCCCTCGGGGCTTTCTTGAGGCCATAAAGGGACTTCTTCAGTCGACAGACCAAAGATGAATCCTGCAAAAATCCTTGGGGTTGATCCATATAGATCTCCTCATAGAGATCGTCGTGAAGAAATGCATTATTCACGTCCATCTGATGGACTTCCCATCCCTTGGTTGTTGCAATGGCAAGAGAAAAACATATGGAATCCATCTTTGCTACTGGAGAGAAGGTCTCATCATAGTCAATGTCGTGCACCTATTGAAAGCCTTTGGAAACTAGCCTGGCTTTGTATCTGCTAACATGTCCATCTGTTGTGCTCTTGGTCCTGTAGACCCATCTGCACCTGACAATTTTCCTTTCTGAAGGAAGGGGAACCAGATCCCAAGTCTGGTTCTCGAGGAGGTAGTTGTACTCCTCCTACATGGGGGATTCCCAAAAGGGATTTTCAGTAGCCTCGCCATAGAACTATGGATTTGAATACTGAACCAAGAAAATATGGTTGGGTGGCATCGATTCAGTGGCAGTGAGTACAAGAGGAGGCTCCTCGAAATCAGATCAATTCCTCCTAATATCAGCTAGATCCCCAACAAGATCTCATGCATCGTGAAGAGTAGTCTTGGCCCACTTGGGCCTCTACTCTGGATCTGCATATACATCTGCATGCACTGACTTTGCATCTGACTGTACTGAATCTGTATCTGGATCATCTAAATCCTCTTAATAAGAACTCTCATCTGAATAAGAGTTGGCATGTACATTCTCATCATCTCTGATAGGTGGAAGAACAAACGTTTTTGGATGCGAATGTTGAGGTACATGCGAGACACTTTCCTCGAATTGGACACTCTGGTCAATGATGATCCAGTCTGAGGAAATATCAATGAGTTTGTATCCCTTCACACCTTCGGGGTATCCAAAAAAGATACACTCTATGCTCTATGGATCAAGTGCCTTCCTCTTCTCAGAGGGAATCCTATCCCATGCACAAGAACTGAATATACGAAAGTGGGTCACTTTCGATTTGAGGCCGCTCCAAGCCACGTAGGGGTCCTTATCCTTGGCAGATCTATGGGGACATATGTTTTGAATTTAGGTTTCACAATTAAGTGCTTCATCCCATAATCTCTGTGGAAGTGAATTTGCATGTAGAATTCAATATGCCATCTCTTCTAGAGATCTATTTTTCTGCTCAACAACTCCGTTTTGATGCGGATTATAGGGAATCGTGTGTTGCAATTGAATCTTGGCCTCAAGACAAATATTTTGTATCTTATGGTTTGCGTACTCTCCCCCATATGTGTTACATAATCCAAATGTGGTCGATCCGATAATACCTTCTTCAGAATTAATCTTCTTAACTAGACAACGGTCCTCTCGGGATTACCGGGTAATCAGAGAGATCGGTCTTCACTTGCAATGTATTAAAATTTTCCCCAGTCTAGTATACGAGGTCACCCGAAGATCACATAAGTCAATCCATAAGCCATGGGGCTTTGACTTCATCAATATTTATTTTCTTTCTCTGGCGGCCACGATCCTTCTACAATCTCCTCTACTCACTGCATTGTCATGCCCACTTTTGCAAATTCTACAAAACATTGCAGGATAACTACCAACATGCACTTCATGATCTGGGTTTACGGGAAACACACAGATCATATGCCCAATTACATGCAACAATTTAACACACAACAACTATTCTCTACCTCTCATCATCCCAATGGAACAAGATAGACGACATTTGGACGGATAGTGAAGCACACTTGAAGGACTCGGGTAATTTTATTTCTTCTTCATCACCTCGTTTGGTTTCTTCTACATCTGCTTTCGGTGTTCGGTATTTTGGTGAGATGGTCGATCTGGGTCCTTTGTAGGCCATGTGGTTTGGGTCTAAGCATGTTCCTATGGATGGGAATCCATCAATTTCCTTGGTTGTTGACTTGTCGAATGACTATGATCTTCCTTATTCAAACACCCTAGAATATAAGCGGGAAGGGTTATCCAGTTCTCTTTCAACATCCTCGGGTCATGATCCCTCTTTCCTTCATCCTTGTGCTCTGAGTGGTCTATCTACTTATGGGCATTTAGGTTTTGTTAACGCCAAAGATCCATGGCCTTATAAAGTGGGAATAAAATCGGCATTGAAACTTGCACAAGAAAAGGCNAGTATTCACTTGCAACGTATTAAACTTTTCCCCGGTCTGGTATACGAGGTCACCCGAAGATCACAGAAGTCAAGCCATAAGCCATGGGGCTTTGACTTCACCGGGATTTCTTTTCTTGCTCTGGCGGCCACGATCCTTCTACAATCTCCTCTACTCACTGCATTTTCATGCCCACTTTTGCAAACACTACAAAACATTACAGGATAACTACCAACGTGCTCTTCATGATCTGGGTTTATGGGAAACACACAGATCGTATGCCCAATTACATGCAACAATTAAACACACAACAACTATTCTCTACCTCTCATCATCCTAATGAAACAAGATAGAGGACATCTGGATGGATAGTGAAGCACACTTGAAGGACTCGGGTAAGTTTATTTCTTCTTACTCACCTCGTTTGGTTTCTTCTACATCTGCTTTGGGTGTTCGATATTTTGGTGAGATGGTTGATCTGCGTCCTTGGTAGGCCATCTGGTTTGGGTGTAAGTATGTTCCTATGTATGGGTATCCATCAATTTCCTTGGTTGTTGACTTATCCAAAGACTATGATCTTCCATATTCAAACACCCTAGAATCTAAGCGGGAAGGGTTATCTAGTTCTCTTTCAACATCCTCGGGTCATGATCCCTCTTTCCTTCATCCTCGTGCTCTGAGCGGTCTATCTACTTATGGGTGTTTAGGTTTTGTTAACGCCAAAGAGCCATGGCCTTCTAAAGTGGGAAGAAAATCGACATTGAAACTTGCACAAGAAAAAGCACATCACGAGGTGTCACAAGGTCGACAACAACTCATATCGGGGGTTCTTAGAGCAGGAGCAGGCCCCATATTACCCCTGCAATGAAGATCATGTCTGGACGAGAAGAATGCGATAGAGACCCCGAATGAAGGATTTGACCACTTAAGGAGAACGAAATTTTGATGCCCCATCCCTAGGAAATCCACTTAGGGGTTGGGTGTGTTACAGTGTGAGATACAAAAATCTCCCCACTAGTTGCATGTACAATGTGTTGTCCACCAATGGAGTGTCCCCACCATCCTCAAGTCTGAATCCTCATAGGAAAGGAGTTGGGGCAGACTTGCAGTCTTTCATGTGAAATATCTCAAGGATATCTCATGCATACTTGGCCTGAGATAGTTTCAAGCTTGATACATCCTGACTAATCTCGAGTCCAAGGAAGAAATGTAGTGGACCCATGTCCATCATCAAGAACTTGTCATGCAGAATTCTCTTAGCTACAACAATCGCTAAAGTCAAGCAACCGTTGATCAACAAATCATCAACATACAGAACTAGGAGTATAAGTGAAGTAGTCGTCCTGAGCATGTAAACATTTGGGTCTGACTTACAATGTACAAAGTTATATGACAACAGGTAGGAGTCCATCTTGGAATACCATGCCCTCGGGGCTTTCTTGAGGCCATAAAGGGACTTCTTCAGTCGACAAACCAAAGATGAATCATGCAAAAATCCTTGGGGTTGATCCATATAGATCTCCTCCTAGAGATCATCATGAAGAAATGCATTATTCACGTCCATCTGATGGACTTCCCATCCCTTGGTTGTTGCAATGGCAAGAGAAAAACATATGGAATCCATCTTCTCTACTAGAGAGAAGGTCTCATCATAGTCAATGTCGTGCACCTGCTGAAAGCCTTTGGCAACTACCCTGGCTTTGTATCTGCTAACATGTCCATCTGTTGTGCTCTTGGTTTTGTAGACCCATCTGCACCTGACAATTTTCCTTTCTGAAGGAAGGGGAACCAGATCCCAAGTCTGGTTCTCGAGGAGGTAGTTGTACTCCTCCTGCATGGGGGATTCCCAAAAGGTATTTTCAGTAGCCTCGCTATAGAACTGTGGATTTGAATACTAAGCCAAGAAAATATGGTTGGGTGGCATCGATTCAGTGGCAGTGAGTACAAGAGGAGGCTCCTTGAAATTAGATCAATTCCTCCTAGTATCAGCTAGATCCCCAACAAGATCTCCTGCATCGTGAAGAGTAGTCTTGGCCCACTTGGGCCTCTGCTCTGGATCTGCATCTACATCTGCATGCACTGACATTGCATCTGACTGTACTGAATCAGTATCTGGATCATCTAAATCCTCTTAATAAGAACTCTCATCTGAATAAGAGTCGACATGTGCATTCTCATCATCTCTGATAGGTGGAAGAACAAAAGTTTTTGGATGCGACTGTTGAGGTACATGCGAGACACTTTCCTCGAATTGGACACTCTGGTCAATGATGAGCCAGTTTGAGGAAATATCAATGAGTTTGTATCCCTTCACACCTTCGGGGTATCCAAAAACGATACACTCTATGCTCTATGGATCAAGTGCCTTCCTCTTCTCAGAGGGAATCCTATCCCATGCACGAGAACTGAATATACGAAAGTGGGTCACTTTCGATTTGAGGATGCTCCAAGCCACGTAGGGGTCCTTATCCTTGGAAGATCTATGGGGACATATGTTTTGAATTTAGGTTTCACAATTAAGTGCTTCATCCCATAAACTCTGTGGAAGTGAATTTGCATGTAGAATTCAATATGCCATCTCTTCTAGAGATCTATTTTTCTGCTCAACAACTCCGTTTTGATGCGGATTGTAGGGAATCGTGTGTTGCAATTGAATCTCAGCCTCAAGACAAATATTTTGTATCTTATGGTTTACGTACTCTCCCCCATATGTGTTACATAATCCAAATGTGGTCGATCCGATAATACCTTTTTTAGAATTAATCTTCTTAACTAGACAACGGTCCTCTCGGGATTACTGGGTAATCGGAGAGATCGGTCTTCACTTGCAATGTATTAAAATTTTCCCCAGTCTAGTATACGAGGTCACTCGAAGATCACATAAGTCAAGCCATAAGCCATGGGGCTTTGACTTCATCAATATTTCTTTTCTTGCTCTGGCGGCCACGATCCTTCTACAATCTCCTCTACTCACTGCATTGTCATGCCCACTTTTGCAAATTCTACAAAACATTGTAGGATAACTACCAACGTGCTCTTCATGATCTGGGTTTACGGGAAACACACAGATCATATGCCCAATTACACGCAACAATTTAACACACAACAACTATTCTCTACCTCTCATCATCCCAATGGAACAAGATAGACGACATTTGGACGGATAGTGAAGCACGCTTGAAGGACTCGGGTAATTTTATTTCTTCTTCATCACCTCGTTTGGTTTCTTCTACATCTGCTTTCGGTGTTCAATATTTTGGTGAGATGGTTGATCTGGGTCCTTTGTAGGCCATCTGGTTTGGGTCTAAGCATGTTCCTATGGATGGGAATCCATCAATTTCCTTGGTTGTTGACTTATCGAATGACTATGATCTTCCTTATTCAAACACCCTAGAATATAAGTGGGAAGGGTTATCCAGTTCTCTTTCAACATCATCGGGTCATGATCCCTCTTTCCTTCATCCTTGTGCTCTGAGTGGTCTATCTACTTATGGGCATTTAGGTTTTGTTAACGCCAAAGATCCATGGCCTTATAAAGTGGGAATAAAATCGGCATTGAAACTTGCACAAGAAAAGGC
>SNQJ01S0021141.1:108804-120637 GCA_010110895.2 Picea sitchensis | reverse complement strand
GGTTATGTCCCTGATATGATTGCATATTCCATCCATGAGCTTGCTCTATGCAAGCAAGGCACATTTCAAGAGGCCAATAGACTGATGCACGAGATCATAGAAAAAGTTTGACATGACACTGACATAGTCAGCAGTAAAGAACAGCCTCTGTAAAGATATTGCTGAAATGCACTTGGCAAGATTCAGTAACATTGAGTGATTTGAATTTGAAGAAGTGCAGGGGTGATTTTGGTATTAGTGCACTAGGCAAACTATCCGAAACAGTTTTGGTGGCTGAGCTTGATGAAGTGATCTGAGTGGAATTTTGATAAGAGTGCACTAAGTGTCTAATCTGAATGCTCATTTGGTTTAGTGTTTAGTGGGCTGCACATCTTAATTAACTACACCAAAGGTTCAGTCTTAAATGGATTTAGCCTAGCAGTTAGTGTGGTGCAACTTTCAACTGATGAAGTGTCCCAACTTGCTTTGGTACTATTGAGTACTTTGTTCCTCTTATAGTACACATCGAGTAGTAATGATTGTCATGGCATGTATTAGTTACAATGCATTCTTTTACTACTCATCTGCAAATCCTTGAATCTCTGTAGCTAAGACAACTATGATCTTGGTGTCTGTCTGCTTTGACTTTGTAGCGATCACCTTCATCTGATGATCTTGGTGTCTGTCTGCTTTGACTTTGTAGCGATCACCTTCATCTGTAAACTGTCGTGGGTATTTGTGTCAGTTGGAGAAGATACCAATTGAAGGACATTTCAGTATTTATTTTGCAGCAAGGACAGGTGGACACAACTTCTTCTTTATGGTCGCAAATAATGGCAACAGGAGCCGTTTTCACATTTGAACCACATCTCAAACAGATGCAATAGCCGTTGGAATTTAGGGAATCTTTTCTTCTTTTCCACTGGTTGTCCAAGCATGGGGCCTCTTGACATTTTTAACTGAAGGAAAGCATGTTTCTTGAAAGGCATGATCGACCAGAATGTCGGTTCAATGTGAAGATAGGTGATTGTAAATCTGGCATGACATATAGATACCTTCATCCCGAGGAGAGGATCATATCTTACGTTTGAAACTGTCCTTACAATCTTGACTACTCCTATAACCGAATCCTCGTAATTCGAAGTCACCAAGCTTCATTCAAAAAGTTAAGACATCCGCTCGTAATCAACTGGTGAGGAGCAACCGGACAAAGGCAGATTTCGGACTCGAGGGAGCGCTCTCATCACCGTTAACTCTTGTCCAACAACGTAATCAATGTACTAATAGAATCTAAGACTTTCCGCTCTTTGAGGAAACCCAAACAGCTTTATAGCTATTAGCGGCTGACATGAAAAATTCTAAAGGCATTCTATACAGTAGCTTAAACTTGATGAGTATTCTGAGTCTATAAATGAAGTAAATCATAATTGATTCTGAAACTTCCTCACTTGAAATAAGGAAGGTTACCGTAACAATAAAGAATGATGAGGACATACTTGTGACTCCATGATTTATGACAAGATCCTCACCTTCATAAGGAACCTTTGTCACTTCCTTGTTTTGAATACTTCATCCGACAGATGTTGCTTGTTTTAACATTGAAGTGAAACAAGAAGCTATCCATGAAAAGAACTCATGGATTATAACTGGGAGCTTGGTATAACAAAATTTTGAGATCATCCTTATGTGAAGATAATTCAAAATCTTCATTTGGTTCTACAGAATTTTTATAGCTCGATTAAGAGGGAGCTTTTATAAAGAAATTGAAATGAAAGACTTGGATCTTTCACACTACTAAGCTTGAAGTTTTTGGCAGAAATCGGAAAGATATCTCTCTCACGTATAAATATGAAATTGATGCTTCACGCTTCTTTTCTTTGCAAAACACATGAAAGTTACCAAACGACTTTCTAATCTAAAGATTCACGAGATCGCCACAAGTTCGTGATCCAAAGGTTCTCACCTTACGGATCAGTGATTTATCCCTAACGTATATCCGCATAATGCAAGTGTTCTCGTAAACATTTATTATTTGCCAGCTATCGGGAACACATTCTCGAGATTCGGTCTCGCATACACCTCAAGAGGTATATGGCTCCATGATACTAATCACCTGCATTGATGGGCGCATGCTGATCCGAAAGGAACTCGTGTTATGATTCTAATTCAAATTTATGATTTCGGTCCAACAGAGGAAACAAAATTCAGAGCCCAAAGACCGCAGGCGAGCACATTTTCGTTAATGGTACCACCGGGCGAGAAACAAAGGTGGCTCGTAGCTACTTCTCGTGACTTACTCGTGGTCGTACTCAATAAATATTCATCGACAAACGTGAGTCAGAGCTCATACAGAGAACCCGTTTCAAGACAGATCGAACACATTGAAATGAGATTTCATTATATCCGGGATATGATTCGAGGAAAGTTCTCTCGCATGTTCCTACGCCAGAACTGATAGCATACATCTTCACCAAGCCACCGCCTTTGATAAAGTTTGCATACTGTCGACGCGTTTGCGTAGTCAGAATGTTCTCTTGGCCGAGAGGGAGGTTTTAATTTACATGCCATCGGTTTCATTCTCGAAGATGGCTAAGACCCTGCATTGTAAGATCTAGGGCCCTCAAAGCACTGTGGTATGTGGTCTGGGACCAATTGATAAAGACCCTAGACAGCTGTCTAGGGCCCCTGGACTGGTTCAGTGGGTAACCATGTCTGTGGCATGGGAGTCTTGGTCCGGGACCAAGAATTTGAAGACCCTAGATATAAACTAGGCCCCGGATCGATCTGTGGCACCATGTTCGGCATGGGAGTCTTGGTCCGACCAGCATTTGACATCCTAGATTTGTCTAGGGCCCCCGGACTGGATCTGCAATCCATGCTCCGGTGATGGAAGTCTTGGTCCGGGACTACATTTGAAGACCCTAGATATAGCTAGGGCCCCCTGGATCAAGTCTGTGGTAACCATGCTCCTCAAGATGGGGAGTCTTGGTCCGGGACTAAGCATCCAAGACCCTAGATATAATTAGGGCCCTCGGATCAACAGTAATTCATGCCTGGCATGGGAGTCTTGGCCCGGGACTAGCATTTGAAGTCCCTAGATATACCTAGGGCCCCCGGACTGAGTCCAGGGTAACCATGCCCCAGACAGTTTCTGTCTGGGACCAGATGATAAAGACCCTAGATATATGTAGGGCCTCTGGACTGGGTCCAGTGTGCTCATGCCTGGGGCATGGTTGATCCTTGGTCTCTGACCTTGGTGTGAAACTTCATGTACCATCAAGTTTTACATGACCTTCCTTGAAGAAGGATATAACCACAAGAGGGATAAAGTCCCATATGCGCTGATGATAAAGTAATAGGTTCACCATATGATTTGAAGGAGTGAGTACTGCCACCTTGTTAACCCTCTCTTGCCCTTGGTTGATTTTTTTGGGGTCCTTGTTGGTTTATTTGGGTTTTTGTTTAATTGGTTGTTGGCTTTTGTAAAACCCCTTACCCTTGATGTGGGCTTTTGTTAGGCTCAAGTTAAATTACAATCACATGTTTAAATTCAAAATTTAAAAATGTGACATTGATTTTTAATTCAACCCTAAACCCTAACCTGGCCCTCACCTCTTACTATATAATGGACACTCCCCTCTACTACAATTTACATTCTATTTTGTTATGTGAGCGTGGAGTCTTCTTTGAGCTCATGGCCTCAGTCCTTGCTTATTCCTGGAGCTATTTTGTGGGATGGTGCGGCCTACATCTATTGCTGTTCTGTGATGAGGCGCGGCCTATTGTTGTTGCTGTCCTATAGTGGTGTGCGGCCTATTCCTGAGGAGGTTTACTGTCGTTGCTCTGCTGCTGTTGCTTTGTATGCTGGCTGGTGTGTTTTCCTTACAGCCTATCGTGACCTTCCTCCCAACTGAGGTGCAGCGTCCAACTGTTATGTGAATGTGCTGAAAGGTGTCACTTTGTTGGCAAGATGCCTCGCCAGTTTGGTGTAGAGCCGCTGCTTGTGTAGAGGTACCGCTACCTGTTGAAGAGGTGTTTCCTGAAAGTGTCATCCCCCTTTGTGGTTGCCGCATCCTTATTGTGATGCTGTGATCTGCTGCAATATTTACATAAGTGTTGAGGAGTGATGCAGCCTCAAATCTATTAAGGGTTGACTGTAACTTCACTTGCTGAGGGTGCCGCTTCATCATTTGCTGTGTGTGCCTTGCCTATCTCAGCCGTGGGGTCTTTCATGTGTGACAAACTAAGCTGTGATTGTCTTGCCTATCTCAGCCGTAGGGTTCTCCTGTTAGGGTTTGGGTTCTGATTTAGTCCCAGTAACCCTTAAGTTTGGTGGCTTGAAAGTTCCTTCCTTTCTTTGTCATATTAAGATCAGTTATTGATTCATGAACTGAACCTTTAACGGGAAAGCATAACAATCAAGGACTTACACCTTTTATGGTCTGTGCTTTCTCTTCAAAGGTAAGGCAGGTACTAGGTATGTTTCTTAATCTTGTTTCTCCTAAGTTCAGATCTGAGTTGTAATAGAATTGCATGAATCTATAAGTGATCTCTTGTTTACTGTTTGAAGAAGAAACCTTGTATTATTTGTCTTGTTTCAGAACGCGATCTATAGATCTGCTGTTATATATAACTCTGCTGTTACAATCTCTACTGTTAGATACAACCCTGCAGCTACAATCTATATAGATCTGTTGTTACTTGTAGAAGAGATTTTGTTATTGATTGAGATCTAAGTTTTACAGCACTGTTATCATTAGAACTGTCTGGAACATAGATCTCTGTTGTATCCTTAGAACTGATATCATTGTCTATGATTTGAAAATTGTTCTTGTCTTAAACTAAAGCACTACTCATAGGTCATTGGTTAATATCAGATTTTTTCTGATCTATATCTTTCTGCTGTTAATATAAGCCAGAGCTCTATCTCTATATATGCTGTCTATGCTCCAGATCTGAGTTGTCTTGTTTTAAAATTTAAAAGAGACTGTTGTTTTCAACTTTACCCTAAAATCTAACACAAATAGATGCTTGCAATCTGCATATTTGCCCTAGGAGTTCCTGTAAGCTTTGATTGTAGGCACAGCGTTTTTACTTTCTAGTTTCTTTCTGCAGCCAAACTGGCTTTCGTCCATTTTCCATTGGGAGACTTTCTCCCATTTGCAGTGTCTGACCAGGGTATCTTTCTGCCCACAATTTATCTTCTCATTGGTCTGATTGTTAATCATGTGGGTCTAATGTACGTTTATGCTGCTGGCTATAAATTATATGTTTCTGAGCCACTACATCCAGATTTGCATGTTTTGAATCTTGATTCATGCCTGCCAGCCAAATATATTTGCTGCTGTGTTTGTCTGGGGCTGCCAAGTATGAGATAACCTGTCTAGGGCTGACACATCATTTTACTACATTTGACACAATTTATACCCCATTTGCATATAATACCTGTATGCAACACTTGCTCTCCTGTGACCGTCATCTCAGTCTGCAGCTAGTGTATTATTTTGCATTTTGCAATGTAAACTTGCAACAAATCTACTGTGATTAAAGGCATGCTCTTTCTGTTGTATGGCTTCTTGACTTGTGCAAAGTCTGCTTCTTTGAGGCAACTGCTGCAATCTGACATCAACGTTTGAATCAAGTGTCTTTTGTTTGCAGTACTGGCATTTGTTCACATGTAGTGACACAAACCTTATTTGAAAAGCATAGTTCGTTCAGATGCTGAGTTGAGGGCAGAAACATCTTCAAAAAGCTATCCTGCCTCAAACTGTGTTGTTCAATGAATTAAATCTGAACTATTTTGAACCCTTGGAATATCAATCTTAAAAAGCTTATTTTAAGACTTCAAAATTTAATTAGACCTTTGGACTGGCCTTTCATATTTGCGTCTCTCTGTTTTGGTTGGGCTACCATTGCTGATTGTAATTTGTAATCACTTGCCCCTTTGACCTATTTTGGTCTTTTGGACATCAATATAAAAATTTCAATTTCTTTGGTTACCAGGCCATATGACTTCTTTATGCTATTTAGACTTCCGACGACAAGTTTTAGTTGCCCCCCCTCTCATAGCACTGTTGGCTATTAAAGTGCAGGACCATAAAGATGAGGGAGAAACATGTATTAATTGAATATATTGTTTATTGGAGTCATTGAATACATCACCATAATATTCTTCTATGCATCAAGGGATGATAAGTTATTTAAATACCTCCTAAACCAACCTATTTTTAATGTCGGTCATTAACATTTATTGTGAGCCTCTAACATTAGGACTTCTAACAACACTTTATTGAGTGTCATCACTAGCAATTAATGCTTATTGCTTGTGATTGAATAGTTGATTGATGTGCCTTGTGCTTATTGGTTAGGATTGGATAATCCGTTGATGGTGAATTGACTACGGTTCTATGCATTGAATTTTTGTACATTGCATTGTGTCATATGTGTAAGGTCCAATGTTAATGGCTGCAATGTTAATTAGGGCTGCGAACTAGCCCCGTGTTGGAACAAAGTTAATTTTATTGAAACTTGGGTTGTAATTAAGTATTGAAGCCCTGCACCATTTATTTGTGTATTTTAAATTAATATTTTAGTTGTTTTTGTTAAGTCTGGGTCAGGGGCCGTTACAATAACACTTTTCTATGAGCTGCATACTTTTGCTAATGGTAGGTGTGTATTAATGCTTTCTTCCTTTTGTTGGTGGTAACAGAAAACCATGACCCTTACAGAGGTTATAGATCTTAGCAGTGATGAAGAGGATTGCATGGATGATACTGCCGCTGAAGTTAGTGGGCCTGAGACTACATTTGCAGGTTCAGATAATGGTAAAAGTAAGGATTATTGTCTGACTGAGACTGTGAAACAGGAATTATTTGAACAGCCTAGCAATGGACCAGATTCTGCAGATGGAAGCACTTTTATTATGCCACCAAAAAAACAGGTTCAAAATAGTATTGCTCAATCTGAACAGAGAGGTCCCATGCAAACATCTTACAGAGATGCTCATAATGCAAATTCAGTATTGTCCCCATATCCTGTACAGACTGGAGTATGCCGACAATTTTGGAAAGCCGGGGATTATGATGTGCGATCATCTTCAAAAAGAACCTTCGAAAGTATTGCTTTTCTTTAAGATATAGCATTTAATATGCTATCTATTGCAATCCCATTTAGATGATGCATGCATGCAAGCTTCTGGGGGTTTAACTTTTACATGCAAGTCTTTTGTATATGTGGCTGCATATTGGATATTATTATTGTTTCATGTGGCTAAACTCATATTGATGTTCCAGATGGCATGGATCATGTTCGTGTTCATCCTAAATTTCTTCATTCTAATGCCACGTCTCATAAATGGGCACTTGGTGGTATGGTTGTGACTGATACTTCCTTGTTTAACCATGGACGTATTTGACATTCTAGGATATTTAATCAATGCCAACTTTTGAGTCAGGAATATTTTATTCTACTCACATCCTTTAGTTTCTGACTATTGTATATGATTTTTGGCTAACAGCTATTGCAGAGTTGCTTGATAATGCAGTTGATGAGGTAAAGCTCTGTTGTTAATCTGTAGTTTCAAAATTTGTGTATTTTTCCTTTACTGTTTGTGTCCTGCTACCTTTCTCTTGAACCTTTATGAAATTAATTTGATCAAATTCATAGGTAAGTGCAGAAAGTAGACAAGGCTTTTAATCTAGCGTTGTCAGTTTTTTTTTGTTTATTGAAGAATTATGTTATTCCATAATTGTTCATGTTCTCCTTTGCTTGCTGATGTATTGAAACAGATACAAAATGGAGCCACATTTGTCAATGTGGACAAAATAACAAATCCAAGGGATAACAGTCCTGCTTTACTGGTTCAAGGTATTTTGCAACCTTTCTGTTCATTTAACTTTTCATAACAATGCATTGCTTGTGGAGTCCCGGAGGAATCCATTTTTGTTTTTTATTTCATGAACACAGTAATTCCTTGTCTTTTTCTGGATATTTTTGTCTGATATCTTCAACAATTTCTCTAATAAGTACCAAGGAAATATTGATTTCAAATGGCTGGTTTGTTATTCTTAAAGACGATGGAGGAGGAATGGATCCTGATTGTATGCGACAGTGCATGAGCTTGGGCTACTCACGGAAGAATACGAACTCTACCATTGGGCAATGTATGCAATGGATTTTTCATATTTGATTATTTCTTTACTTTTACATTTATCAAGCAAATTTTCTCAGTGGATGGATATCATATTATTTTCAGATGGAAACGGTTTCAAGACAAGCACAATGAGATTGGGAGCTGATGTTATAGTTTTCAGCAGTTGCAATCTCACCAGGTGTGTATACAGTATGATATGCTATTCAAACATGCTTAAATAACATCTTTATTAAATTTGATTTTGGGCTGATTTTCTTATCTCGATTAACTTTAGAAAAGTAGCCAAACCAATATTTATGGCATAAGCCTGAACAGAATGTGTCAAATAACTTTTAGGAGGGTCAGGTTGTACAACCCCCAACCCTTGCAAGGAGGTGGGTTGAGAGGACCCAACAAGCTCTTTCCCATGATTGGGGTAATAGGCTTCTTCGGAGCCGGGCTAGAGTTAGCCACTGGGTTCGATTGGGACTTATGAGTTTGATAAGCTTTGCCCTTTCTGACAAATTTTACCCAAAATTTATTGCCGATAGAGGGCAGGGCCATTTGAGCCCGACCTTGCGTGTTCTTAGCAACTTGAGCTTGCACAACTTCGGTTTTAGCCATTAAGTGCTTATTCTTGTGGTTTGAGCTTTGTCACTTGAAGTAAGTATTGAAGAGGTTGATATAATACAATGGTGGATATAGAACCTTCCCCCTGATCCTAGCTATATAGAAATTGCCTAATCTTTTTAAACAAATTGACTTGTAGGCAAACCCTTTTTTGAGGTTGCAGGTTAGAGAACCCAGTAGGCTTGTGATATGTGAATTTTCCAATCGTCACAAGTATGTGTTCTAGGAAATCCTAAAATTGTAGGGGCAACCTTGGGAATTAAACTTGACGAGGCAATACAACTGAGTGGCTTCATTTGCATGGAATGACTCATACCATTTAGGCAAGACGACTAAGGTATTTCGACAAATTTAGGGTCCCGAGTAGCGGAATTGACTTTCTTCAACTTTCTTCCTTGAAGGTGTATTGAAATAAGCCTTTAGTTTGGCTATGCACGACTCGACAAATCCAACCATAAGATTCCTAGGCCTCTTTTATCCAAGTCTTAATCACAGACTTTGGTGGGATACATCCTACAAAATACCCTTTCAAATTTTCACATACTACAACGTATTCACAGTAATGTACTTAGCAATCCCATTGACCTATTTGTAGTTATTTATTGGACATTACTAAAATGATCTCATCTTATATTATCTTATTAACCTCAATATCTATGGGTGCTTTGCTGGGATGGATTTCATCAGCTTGTGCACTTCCTTAGTGATGAACTTCTGTGGAGCCTTTGTTGGAACCGTGGCTACTAAACGCTTCCTCCTTGTGCAGGTGCTCCTTGCAAATTAGCGTAAATAGTAGAATGATGGTAGGATGGCCATTATTAGTGCCCTCTGTTTGCTTTATGGCAGGTTAAGAGAGCCGCAAGACCAATTAGTATGACAACACAGTGTCACAAATAAGTAAATACAAAAGGATTGCCAATAGCTTCATCTAGGACAATGCGTAAATGTAATAAACCATATGACATCAGGCCTCGAAACCCTAGCAGAGCCTCATTTCCTAGAAGTTTAAAAGTTGCAAGAATTTAAAAAGTGAATGTAGCAATTCTCATGCATCTTAAATTGGTTTTCAAGAATTTAATTAATCTTTGGTAACTCCCTGATTTGTTGATTAAGGATCATTGGTGTAAGCTTGTGAGAATTTGAATGATATTTTTTTGCATCTGGCGAGTGTTTCTTTGGCGAGTTCAGAAAATTCATATAGAAAATTGAAATGATTTGTGTTGTTGGGTATGTTCATATTCCTTTTTTTTAAAATTTGTTTTGAGTCATTGGCATAGCATACTAGTACTTGCCAGTCATGTTTTTAGAAGTACTCTTTGCTGTTAACCTTCGGTAATGTGTGTTGCATGTATAAATTTTAAGACTGACAGGTATTAACTTCTTTTAATTTATATCTCATATAATAATATAATTTATGTTATTGGATGCCAGCGTTTCAAATCAAAGTATTGGATTGCTTTCATATACGTTCTTGAGGGAGACTGGACATGAAGATATTATAGTTCCGATGGTGAGATTGTAGTCATTAATGCCAGTTCTAAATTAACACCAAACAATGTTATTCTCTTTGCTTTGCCTAAGGAACAAAGGTCTTATTGAACTGTGTAGTGGAAAAGTTGCAAAGTAGCAACTTTTGGATTCTTTGTAGATATTATCAGCAATTTCAGGTTAAGTGGGGGCATGTTGGAAGCTCTAACTATTTTTCAAATCCATCTTTAGGTGGACTATGAATTATCATTTTCAGGACAACGTAAAAGATTGATTCGTTCCACTGCAGAGGATTGGTCTCAAAATTTATCAACACTCTTGCAATGGTCCCCTTACTCAACTGAAGCCGATTTACTCAAACAAGTAAGTTTAAGAATTTCTCTTTTCTAAGTTTGTTGGCATAATTGGAGTCTGCAAGCTCTCAGGGTCTATGCTTCTATATACATTTTCTTTACCTGGTTTTTATTCTTGTTTGCAATAATGTATTGCTTTTATCCTTGTGAAACTTCAACAATTCAACCTCTTTTGATATGAGCTGTGCTGGGAACAAGATGGGAAGTTGGACATGTTTAATTATGAAACATAGGACCTGCTCAAGGGTCAAGATAGGTGCTAAGGTGGACTCTGGAGCCATATGAGGAGATAAAGATCTTTGACTGCAAACGAGCCTGAGGAATAGCTCAAGAAACAAAGAGAATTCTATTAACTTATGAAAACCCATATTATATTACATGAGAAGTGACGGCCTTGAAATAGAGGATATAACCTTTCATAAAATTGACTTATTTTGTAACCGCCCATTTTCTAGGTGGTCACAATTCTAAATCCTAAACGGGTGTTACAAATTTAATTGGACGCCTAAGAATTAGTTGCTTACATACTAAGGACAAACATGCCAATAAAGGGAAAACCATTACTAGAAGAAAAAATGACAAAGTAACGTGTAATATCGACAAGACACTTGTTAAAATTGTAGCTTGGAAGGTGTCTCAGCATAGGCCTTAGTGCCCAGGCATGCTGAAGCAGTTGCCAGAGCGTGGGAGCGAAGCGGGAGCGGGAGCGTGGGAGCGCATTTTTCAAAAAATGGTCGGGAGCGAAGCGTCTCCGGAGCGTTTATATATATATATATTCAAAAGAAAACATGTAGAATGCCAAACTAGATGCAAAATTTATGAAACATGTATGTTAGTGATACTTCCAATATATGAAATGCCATCTAAATTCCATATTATCCATCTTTCCATGAATCTTATGTAGTACATTAATGAATAATCATTCAAGCATCAACCATCTAGCTGCTAACAATTACACATACAAAGTAAGAAATTCAAATACATTTTACAAATACAAATACATTTTACAAATACAAATACAAACCATATATATTCTAGCAATTACAAACATACAAACTTTAGAACCATATAATAGGGAAGTACATCATTAACTTATGGAATGAAAAAGTTTATCCACCAATTGTCAACATGAGTCCTGGCCAAATAGTTTTGTTTACAAAAATTGGCTATTTGCATAAGTACTACAGTGATAATTAAACTGAAATCTAGTAAAATGAAAAACAATCTATTTCTCCTACTCCCATCTCCTTCC
>SNQJ01S0021141.1:90362-108794 GCA_010110895.2 Picea sitchensis | reverse complement strand
GTCATAGCATTAAATGTTGTACGGTCTATCTTGAAATTTGTGCCTGCTTGCTGCGATAAATTTCCAGAAATTTATGACTTTATTGCCTCGATTTTGTGCCAATCTCACCCAAAAAATTGTACAGTCCACTTCCTTGATTTCTGTGACCAAAGTGAGGGTGCCTTCTTTCCCTAATTCGACTCAATAAGGGAAGTTGAAGAGTCATTTGATCTAACGGTGGAGATTAGATCAAATCAACGGTGGTGATTAAGAGACCCTTTAGTCACCCACTTCATTAACTTATCATAAAGTCACTTTTAATTTCACATCACATGAAATTAATTCACTAGGGACCACATTGGACACTTTCTCACCCCTAGGCACCTAGGTGATGAGAAACACTTGTCCTTGGTACTTTCTAATTAATTTAACACTCCCTCTTACTGAAGAAAGTGTTCCTTGCCACCTCAAGCTTATCTCTGAAAGGTACAAACTTGCTTCTCCCCAAAGCTTTAGTGAGGATGTCCACCACCTGCTCGTCTGTGGATATAAATTGTAGCTCAACAACTCCTCTCTGAACATAATCCCGAATGAAGTGATATCTAATCTCAATGTGTTTAGACCTGTCATTGAAAACTGGATTCTCGGAGAGTTTGATGCAACTATGATGGTCACAGTAGATCACCGTGGGTCTCATCTGCACACCAAATATCCCAACCAACAACTTGCGAACCCATATGGCCTCACAACTGGCCTAATTGGCTACCATATACTCGGCCTCTACAGAACTCAAAGCCACTGACTTTTGCTTCCAACTAAACCAAGACACAATTGTTGAGCCCAATCCAAAGCAACAACCTGAGGTACTCTTCATGTCACTAACACATCCTGCCCAATCTGTGTAGCCAATCAATCTGACTCCATTCCCTCTCTCATAGTTCAAGCCATAATCCAACATACCCTGAAGGTACCTTAGCACATGTTTTGCTGCAACCCAATGCACTCTCCGAGGCTCCACCATAAACTAACTAAGAGAGTTGACAGCAAAACAAAGATCTAGTCTGGTATTGACCAGATACATCAACGAACCAATCCACTGATGATACAATGTGGGATCAACCAACTCTGACTCAGAAGAATGAAACTTCTTCCAGTTGGTTATCATGGGTGTGGACATGGGCCTACAATCCTCCATCCGGAATCTCCTTTGAATGTCAACAGCATATATGCCCTGTCCCAGAAAAATGTGTCCAGGCTCCTGCCAAACCTCCAATCCCAAGAAGTAGTGCATCAATCCAATGTCTTTCATCTCGAACTTGGAGCAAGGCTCTCCTTGCAACCAGCTATGAGTCTCTCAACTCCTATAATGAAGAGATCATCCACATATAGCACAAGAATGAGAGGATCCTCCCCAACCACAATGTAATAAAGGTTGAGATCTGCCTCACTCTTCTCGAAACCCATCTGCTACAAGTATGTATCTATCCTCAAGTACCAAGCCCTAGGAGCTTGCTTCAACCCATACAAAGCCTTCTTCAGTCTGCACACATGAGAATCTCTCCCATGCACCTCAAATCCCTGTGGCTACTCAATGTACACCTCCTCCTCTATGAAACCGTTCAGAAATGGGGTCTTCACATCCATCTGATCGATCTTCCAACCCATCTATGTTGCAATGGACATCACTTCCATGATCGAGGTATATCTAGCAACCGGAGCGAAGGTCACATCATAGTCAACTCCCTCTACCTGTGAGATCCCCCAAGCTACAAACCGAGCTTTGTACTTCTCAATGTTGCCATCAGCAACATACTTGATTTTGTAGAGCCACTTGGAAGTCACCATTGACTTCTCCTCATGTCACGAAACCACCTCCCAAACATCATTCCTCATGATGGAATTGTACTCTTCCACCATGGAGTCCTTCCAGACCTGTTGACCTGCTGCCTCCTCAAAGGTGGAAGGCTCGGACTCTCTGATGCTGCTCACCATCGCAAGATAGCTGCAAAACCTCTTAGGAGGTTTACTCTCCCTCACAGCCTACCTCACATTCCCCACAAATCCTTGTGCTTCCTTCAAAGTGTCTTGAAGCCACTTAGGCTTCCTCTTCTCTGAAGTAGCACCATGTGGAGGGGACTCACCCTCCTCAATCCCACCACCTGAAGATGATCCTGAGGTCGTCTGAAAACCAGTAGACTGAGAAATAGTACCCTGTGAACCGGTAACCTAAGGACCTGTAATCTGTGACCCCGTCACCTATGGACCAGTCATCCCTGAAG
The DNA here is from genome assembly GCA_010110895.2 of Picea sitchensis. Lineage (NCBI taxonomy): Eukaryota > Viridiplantae > Streptophyta > Pinopsida > Pinales > Pinaceae > Picea > Picea sitchensis. Next base: position 106,536 of record SNQJ01S0021141.1, on the reverse strand, counting down.
CAGGTGGTCCTGAACTCTGTGTCACTATGCTCTGTGAAGGACTCACCTGAGTATGAGGGGTTGACTGCTCCCCTACTCATTATCTCGTGACCTCTAAAAGGCTTTATCCTCATCAAATCTCACATCCCGTCGCACAACTATTTTCCTCAAAGAGGGGATGTATATGCGAAAAGCCTTGGAGGTCTCGCTATACCCAACAAAGATGCCCTTCTCTGTCATGGGTTCTAGCTTTGTCCTCTTCTCAGAAGGTACATGTGAATAGTTAAGGCACCCAAAAATCCTAAAGTGCCCAACCTCATGCTTCTTCCCAGAGAAAGCCACCTCATGAGTCTTATCCCTCAAGACACTGTGTGGACTCATGTTCTGCAGATAAACTGCAGTGTTGCAAGCCTCAGCCCAAAGAAAAAGTGGTAGCCCCTGATCATGTAACATGGCTCTCGCAGCCCCAACAATGGTCGTGTTCTTCCTCTCAACAACCCCATTCTACTGTGGGTTGTAAGGAACTGACACTTCTCTCTTAATGCCCTCTCTAGTACAAAAGTCACTAACTCATTGGAGGTATACTCACCCCCATTGTCAGATCTCGACACTTTGATTTTCTTCCCAGTTTGGTTCTCCACGAGAGCTTTGAACTCTTGGAACCGCTGGAAGACCTGTCCTTTGGTCTTCATGAAGAAAATCCAAGACTTCCGAGAGAAGTCATCAATGAAAGTGACATAATACAAAAATCCCCTCAAAGAAGCAAAAGACATAGGACCACATACATCGGAATGAATCAGATCAAGAAGACTTGCTACTTTGATGTCACAGCTTGGAAAAGCAGTCTTGGTGTACTTCCCAAGAGCACACCCTTTGCACACCTCCTGGTGCTTTGTATTGAACTATGGCACTCCAGTCACAATCTCTCCCAATATCCTCAAAGCCCCATGGTGCAAATGGGCCATCCTCCTATGACATAACTCACAAAGGTCACTGTCGGTGGAACTATGCATCAATGCTCTAGCTAGCTGAAACATGAGCATGTACAACTTCTCATACCGGATCCCAATCACTTTGGCCGAAGTGACAATGGATCCCTTAGGATACAAGAGCACATGCCCATCACAGAACAATGCCTCATATCCCCTATCCTCAATAGTGGAAACTAACACCAAGTTCTTCTTCAAGCCCGAAACATATAGGACATCTCTCAACAACATGGGAGGTAGAGACTCCCTCTGAAATGATATTGTCCCATTACCAACTGCCTTGACCACTAAGTCATCTCCAAGCACCACCTCAAGATCCCCAATCTCTATAAGATCTGTGAAATACTCACGAACACCTGTCATATGGCGGGAGGCACTGCTATCAATACCAAATACTGGTAGATGATGCTCTAGAGGAAAGACACACAAACAATGAATACTCCTTCTCGAACTTGTGAATAAACTCCTCCACATTTGTTGAAGTTGCAACCTGTTTCTTCTTCTTATTAGGACATTGTCCAGCATAGTGTCCAAACTTGTGGCATGCAAAGCACTTGACTTTACTCATGTCTTTCTTCCCTTCACCTTTCTGCTTGTTCCCTCCCTTGGTACCCTTCTTGGACTTGTTCTTGCCTTTAGTTGCAAGTGCCACATTCTCCTCTTCATTACCAGTAGATGAACTGTCATGCACATATCCTCTTTGAGTTTCCTCCTGAATGAAGTCATCCCAAAGACAGTCCCACTTGGGAAGATTTTCCCTTGCCATAATGCCCTCAACAAAGACACCCCATTGTTTGGTTACCCCATTCAAAGCAGTCCTCACAAGTTCACTGTCAGCAACAACCTCCCCAACAGCACCAAGTTCATCCCTCATCTGAGTTAGCTTGGTAAGATAGGTGGCAACACTTTCAGTCTTGGTCATTTTACTGCTCTTCAGTTTCTCCCTCAATACCATTTTCCGATTTTCATTGGAAATCTGGTAAAGTTTGGTTAAGGATTCCCACATCCCATAGGCATTAGACTTCCCAGTCACATGTGGAATCAAATGGTCCTTAATGGCATCAAGGATAATTCTTTTAACCTTAATGTTCTTTTTGGTGTAAGCGACCAAAAGAGTAGCATCCGTAGGCACCGTCACGGGATTCCTTTGTGAGTTCTCCACAATATCCCACAACTCACACTCCTGTAGAAGTAACACAATCCTCTCCTTCCATGAGTTTAAATTAGCAACTTTATCCAACCTATCATCAACCCTCAAACTAGTGGCCATTGACCCTCACAACTAAAACAAGCCCACAACTTTCTTCCTGGTAAAGTACTTCCTCTTCTCAGCAAAATCCTTGTTCTCTATGGTTGATATATTTCTGCTCTTTCCCACTTTCCAGCTCTGACACCATGTAGAAATTTCAGACTCCAACCCAGTTTCAAGTCTCAATTGTTAAAATTTTGATATGCTCGTTTAACCATAGACAATGTCACATCATTGTCACCCAACCATAAGCATTCACTATGCCACCCCCGAGCACAATAACCTTTAGATAGAAAGATTTTGGCAAGTCCACACTAGAACCAACAGATAAACCCTAACCATCAACACCACTGTTGCAGCAGCAGCACAATGCTAATAAAGCGTACCTTTACCAAGAGAAGCGCACAAGAAGAAGATACCAGAAAGACTTACACCCGAGCTGGCACTGCTTCTCCTTAGACTTGCGCCCTTGTTGTTGGTGTTGCTCCTCCTTAGATTTGCGCACTATTTCTGAGTGAGAGAGTATGTCCAAATGAGTTAGGCGCCTCCCTATTTATATTAACCTGTCCAAGTGACTGGGTCGACTTCTCTTTTTGGAGCCTTTGAATACTTTAATAATATTCTCCTTGGGCCGACTTCTCTTCTAGGGTTTTCACACATTTGTTTAAGGGTTCTCTTACTGCCGAAATATTTTATTCTAAGTATAAAGGTTACTCTTGGAGGTTAATACCTCCAACAGCTACCAAAACATCAACACTCCTTAGCTAGGGAGGTATTAACTAAGATGTTCTTCATGTAATGGTCTAAAACACATCCATCCATCTCACATGGCATGGGCGAGACTCACATGGTCTTGCAGACCAGTCTACAGGTAGCATCACCATAGCCACACAGGCTATCTCATGATCAAACAAATCATGTCTCAAGTAGCATGGCCACACAGGCCATCTCATGATCAAACAGATCATGTCACAAGTATCACCATCATAACCACACAGGCTCTACAATAGTCACACACACAGACTATCCGATGGTCAGGTCACAGTAATGCATCTGGGGTCTCGTCATCCTTTCGGGCTTTATGTCATCACGGGGCTTCAGCTAGTTCATACAGAACTACGCAACTCGGCAGCTCACATAGAATCTGGCATCTAGTTCATACAGAACTAGTAACCTCGCCAGCTCACACAAAATTTGGCATCTAGTTCATACAGAACTAGTAAACTCACCAGCTCACACAAAATCTGGCATCTAGTTCATACAGAACTAGTAACCTCTGGTTGGCACACCAGGCAATCGATCCACAGTGACCAGGCATCTAATCACAAGGATTAGGCGATGTAGTGTGCACACGCTATCCATCTAGCCCAAGGCTAGGAAACACCTCCAACCACACAGGTTGGCCCTCTGGCTTGAAAAGTTGGGAAACTCGTCAGCCTCGAAGGCTCGGCATCTGCTAACCTTATGCGAGGTCATGCTGACTGGTGCCACAGTCAGTAACGTGCCCGTGAATGACCACGCGTTGTTGCCACACTCTGCAAGCTACTGCCCCAGGAATCACATATGTGACTCATCACCCCCTCTTACGAGGAATGTCCGAGACGTCCTCCTGGACCACGCCAAGCTTGTCCCACACAAACTTCACCCTTAACAAAGGCTTGGTCAACACATCTGCTATCTGCTCATCTGTAGCAACATACTGGAGCTTCACTGCTCCCTTCTGCACCATATCTCCGAAAGAATGGTACCTGATCTCGATATGCTTGGACTTGTCATGAAACACCGCGTTCTCTGACAACCTCACACAACTCTGGTTGTCGCACCAGATACAAGTCGCCTCTAACTCGAGATCAAACAATCCTGCAAGCAGTTTCTGAAGCCACACTGCTTCGTTGCTAGCTGAACACGCTGCTATATACTCTTCCTCAATCGTACTGAACGCCACACTAGTCTGCTTCCTGTTGAACCATGAGATCATAGTTGATCCCAAACTGAAGCAACATCCAAATGTACTCTTTCGATCTATGACACTACCGCCCAATCTGAATCAGCATAGCCTTGCAATATTATCTTATGATCCGAAACATATCGGAGTCCATAATCAATTATACCTTTCAAGTACCTTAACACATGCTTTGTCGCAACCAAGTGAACATGTCTTGATTCAACCATTTACTGACTCAAAGTGTTCATCGCAAAGCATATATCTGGCCTAGTATTGCTCAAATACATCAACGAACCAATCATCTGCCTGTACATGGTGACATCCACTGTCTCTGAAGAAGTATCACTCAATAACTTCAGATTCGTCATCATTGCTTTACAATCCATCATTCTGAATTTCTTCAGAATCTCTACAGTATATTTTCCTTGGCACAAGAAAATCTCATCTGGTTTTTGCCACACCTCTAGACCCAAGAAATAATGCATCATACCCAGGTCTTTCATCTCAAACTCTGATGCAAGTTTTCTCTTGCACTCAGCGATGAGCTTCTCGTTCCCTGCTAGAAACATGTCATCCACATATAATAGTAATATCACTGATCCACAATCCACAACCTTGTAGTAAAGGTTAGAATCTGCTTTACTCTTGGTAAAGCCCAAGCTCATCAGGAAACTGTCTGATCTAGCATATCATGCCTTGGGTGCCTGCTTAGGCCAGTACACTTTTTCTAGCTATTGGATCAAGTGTCTCGTCATAATCTTCTCCCTCTTGCTGGGAGAATCTTCTGGCCATAAATCAAGCTTTGTATATCTCTATACTGTTATCTGCAACATGTTTGATCTTGTAGATCAACTTGGAAGTCACCATTGACTTCCCTTCTAGTCTCGGAACCAAGGTAAAGTCCATATCTCGATCCTTCTTACTAGCTTCCTCCTCGGTCACTGAAACAAGGGAATCTTCCCAGGAGATCTCATATCTCCTCGAAGCCTCTGAAGCTTCGATCTAACCTCCTCAACTCATGGCACCTGTCTGTCAGTCCTGGAAGACGTCTCTCTCTCCCATCTGAATCTGAAGAGGAATACTTTCTGAATGAAAGTCTCTAAGCCACTGACTCTCTCTAAGATCAGGCTCACTCTGAGTCTCCATGCTCCCTCTGAAGCTTGACTACCTCTGAGTCTATATAATCTTCGGAGCCATCTACTCCTTTTGTATGTGATGACCTCCTCTGAAGTCTAATCTCCTATGAAAGGTCTAGGGGAGGTTGCTCCTCCCTACTAGATCGTGATGGTTGACTCCCTCTGAACTCTAGTTCCTTCTGAGCTGGTACTTGGTGGGGCCGCCTGCCTCACCACTGGTGGAGTCATCTCCTCCTCCTCATGATATGGCTTATCAATGCCACATATTTGTATCCCTTTTGCATCCTGCAAAGTATCACGGGACCATGTTGGTCTCTTCCTAGTTACTGCAACGATTCTAGGTAGGCCCTTCTGGCTCTACTAACACTTCTTGATGATCCGAGGAGTGATCAAGTGAACTAGAGGGATTTGTTCGATCATCTTTGGAGCCTTCTGCTCCTTACAATCAATCTCCATATGAGATACTGTGTATCTCACAAAAGTATCTTTCTTGCCAGAAGGTTTTAACTTCGTCCTCTTTTTCTTCGGTGCATTGATGTATACGGTCATGTATACAACTTCTTATTTGGATAGTCTACTCCATGTCTCAAACTAGAGACCATCTTATTTGGATAGTCTACTCCATGTCTCAAACTAGAGACCATCTAATATGTTGCCTCCTGCAACCGTCACTATAGCTCCCCTCAGAGTTATCAACTGTGACCTACCCGGAAAAAGACCAACAACAAGGGAAAACAATAGACAAGAATAATACTCTTATAAGAATAATAAAAACAATAACGAGAACAATCGTCACAGTAGCTCCTTCTCAAAGCTATCACTTGTGACCTGCCCGGAACAAGAGCCAAAATAAAAATGCAATAATAAGAAATAGGAACAACACTCTTCTAGTGTTGTGACCAATCATTCGTCCATCGTAACCTGCCCAAAACAAGAAACAAGAACAACAATATCTTCATGGTAACCTCCATGGAATTTATAAGATAACCTACCCGAGACAAGCGCAACAAGAGCAAAAGTATTTCCAAAATAATAGCATTTTCATAAGAACATATCTATGATAACAAGAATAAAAGACAATTTCATGGTAATCAACATATCATTACCAAGGTGACCTGTCTGGAAGCAAAACAAGAAATATCTCCTAGAGGAGATGTTAGTTCATCTTGCAAACAAGTAAATATGCATTTATATCAATAGTACTCACATGTTACTAAGTATTCATTGTATTTAGCAGTAATAAAGCCTTTCAAAGATTGTTGTCACAACTATAGTGTTTACTTGTAATGTAGCAATTATCAAACTTGATATGTGCAAATTGGAAACTTATCAATTTAATCAATCAAACCTGGAACTTGGAGTCTTATCTCCAAGAATGAGTGTTGTTGCTTTTCTTCCGAGTCTCCTTCACTCAAGATGACAAGTATTCTCTCCAACCTATCCCCTGTACTAACACAATATGCTTTCTTGACAGAAATCTGAGTTGGGGAATATAATGCAAAATAAAATCTAAAATCTCAACCTTAATCAATTTTCACTAAAGTCAGCTTATAACTTTAACTTTGACCAGGGGTTTGACTTCAACTTGTCTGACTCAAAAAATCAACCTTGACATTTTTGCTGACTAAGGGCACCAAAACGTGCACTAGGCTAGGGCGCTCTAGGACAACTAAGAATTAGGCCCAACACTTCACTAAAAGTGCCCAACGAATTTGGGTTAGGGTTTGTTGTCGCTGCAAAGCCTAAAACCCTAGCTGGAACTGTCGAAAGAATGACTAGCGAGCTGATCTAGGGCAAGAATAATTTCAGCATCCTTCAATGAGTTGCTCAACAAGCTACCAGAAACTTTATTGGACCAAAGGAACTGCAACTAGTACTGCAACTGGTGCCAACTCAGGCTTTAAATGCCAGATGCCTTGACCTGGGGTTTTATGAGAAAACCCTGATTTCTCAACTTCAGAAATTTGTAGATTTGATCCTAAGGAAAGATGCGCCCTACTTAGGCGACCTTCTTTACGAGTTCAGTAAGTGCTCAACGAGCTTGACAATGGGGGAAACTAAGGATCTTCCTTCCAGTGGTTAGACTGTTACGAAGGAAACCAGCTCTGATACCATGTTAAAATTTTGATATGCTTATTTAACCATAGACAATGTCACATCATTGTCACCCAACCATAGGCATTCACTATGCCACCCCCGAGCACAATAACCTTTAGATAGAATGATTATGGCAAGTCAACACTAGAACCAACGGATAAACCCTAACCAGCAACACCACTGCTGCAGGAGCAGCACAATGCCAATAAAGTGTCTTTACGAAGAGAAGCGCACAAGAAGAAGATACCAGAAAGACTTTCGCCCTAGCTGCCACTGTTGCTCCTTAGACTTGTGACCTAGTTGTTGTTGTTGCTCCTCCTTAGACTTGCGCATTGTTTCTAAGTGAGAGTATGTCCAAATGAGTTAGGCGCCTCCCAAAATTCTCCTTGGGTCAACTTCTCTTCTAGGGTTTTCACACATCTGTTTAAGGGTTCTCTTACTCCCAAAATATTCTATTCTAAGTATAAAGGTTACACTTGGAGGTTAATACCTCCCGCAGYTACCAAAACATCAACATCAATGAGACAGCATAGTTTAATGCCCAACCCACAATACATTTTTCAGCTGCAAATTAATTAGCAGAAAATTATAGCTCATAAAATGAAACACATGAAGTCTGCTACAGCAATTTAATGAGAAATAAAACACACCCAGAAAATGTACACACAGATATTTTTGGTCAAACTTAGACCCTCGAAAAACCCACAAGGGGAAAACCAACGAGAGAGGGAAGGCTTTTATTATTCAGAACTCAGATAGAATTTTCTTACAGCAGTCATCTTCAGCAAATTTAATACACAGACTTATCTCGTTTTCAGTGCCCACACAGTCTACAAAACCATTCCACCAGCTCCTCAATTTACATGCCCAGAAATCCTAACACAGTACGTCTGTCACAGCATGAAATGTTGTACGGTCTGTCTTGAAATTCGTGCCTGCTTGCTGAGATAAATTTCCAAAAATTTATGATTGTTTGCTGCCTCGATTTTCATGCTAATCTCACTCAAAAAATCATACAGTCCAGTTCCTCGATTTATATGCCACTAAACTGTTCTATGCCCTGCTCAGATTCCGTACGATATAGCCTGTGCCACTAAACTGTTGTATGCCCTGCTCAGATTCCGTACGATATAGCCCAATACTCGTTGTACCTTCCTCCTCGATTTCTGTGCAACAACTTTGTCTTGGAATTCATGCCTCTTCTAGGAAACTTTCCTCTCGTTTCTCAAGATCGACTTCTCTCTCTCTTGTGCTCTCCAAATCTCATGAAGAATACCAAAGTGAGGGCGCCTTCTTTCCCTAATTCGACTCAATGAGGGAAGTTGAAGAGTCATTTGATCTAACAGTGGAGATTAGATTAGTCACCCACTTCATTAACTTATCATAAAGTCACTTTTAATTTCACGTCACATGAAATTAATTCACTAGGGACCACATTGGACACTTTCTCACCCCTAGGCGCCTAGGTGATGAGAAACACTTGTTCTTGGTACTTTTTAATTAATTTAACAATAGGTGCCTAAGATCAACGAGCTTTGATAGCATTGGAAGGGAATCAAAGGCATATATACATGTTGTATAAACGATAAGTGGTGAAATACAATATGGTACAACCCTTTATTTATATATGTGTTATTATGAGATGTGACCATACATAAAGGAGTCGATCATTGTAATTGTTTATTGATCATATTACCTAGCTGACTAATTAATAGTGTAACCATTGTAATATTTACCTATACTTAGCCTAGTGTACAAATCTTAACCTAGACTATATTAGGAGGTATAGTACATGTGATGGTAGTGTTATATGTTAATTTGTCCTTTTTAGTAACTCAATTGTTATGTTTATTTTCCTTTTCCATGATTCCTCTATACAAGAGTGATAGTGATGTCAAGTTTAGATTGGTTTAACTTGGTTCTCTTTGAGAAACTCGTTTTCATTTTTAAGAAATTTCAATGCCTTTGTTTTGGGGGAACAGTTTAGTGCCATCCAGCTTAACAAGAAATGAGACAGTTCCACTTTACCAGCCATAATGCCGCTTTATGCTATCTCTTGTCCCTTCTCATTTTTATCCATCAAGATAGAGCCCCTTGACGATACAACAAACGCCCCTTGACGATACAACAAACAGTATTATTTCTGTCAAGTCTGATTCACTAAAAGTTTCGATAATCTCAGATAAAAGACTCCAAAAACATCCAACACAGGTTCCCAACCTCTTTCCTCTGTCAAATGATTTCACTTTAGAGGAATGAACCACAATAGTCAACCTTCGAGGGTACATCACACGTATGCCTGTAGTCCGATATTAGCTGTCTTAGAAGAATCAAAAAAAAGAATAATCTATGATGTATAACTCGAACAGACAAGTGCATTGGCACTAGGGCCAATGATTGCACTATATAGAGGAAGGGGCATTTAGGCCATGTGGTAGCCAACAGATAGAAAGGATCTAGCAAAGATCTGTCAGGAAGAAGGAGGTCTAAATGAAAAGGTGTATGGTAATGAAAGCTGACACCAGTTGGAGGGCCAGCCACCTCATCTCTTTAGCATTCACTCATTTAACATTGGAATGTTGTAATATCCAACCCGATAGCTGCCACTCTGAGATTGAAGAGACTGTCGTCAAAATGGCAAGTAGAAAACAGTGCAAGAGAGAAGGAAAGAAGAAAGGAAGAAAATCAAAAGAAATATGAATGACTTGTTGCAGTTGAGACGGTTTGAGGTACCAATTGACAGAGTGTCTGTCTGCCCATAGAGGAGAGGAACACAGTGGGGAAAACATGGCTATCCCAAGCAAGCAAGTTGTTGGAGCAGAGAAAAATTGATCAGACTTGGAGCCCAAGTAGTGGGACATGGAGGAAAAATTAACACGTTTGGAAAGCCACCTGTTTTCTCTCACTATAACAGTAAACTTCCTCCTCTCAATGCACTCCAATGAAAACATGAATTTGGCTGGTAGGAAGCCCAGAAGCTCTGATAACCCGTCCTGAATTTTGGCTTTTGTTCAACAGGCTTTTGTAGTTGTTTTTGGTTTTTGTGAAGGCCCCCTTTCAGAGAGGCAGTGACAGTAAGAATGTAGAGATTCTCACTTTTTTTGTATATCTTAGTTAGTCTTCATTGGGACAAAGATGTATGTGTATGCCAGAGGCTGTTTATTTATAGACTCCTTCAGTCGATACAAAAGGCTGCTACAAATTTGTTTTTTGTTCTTTGCACTGAGGTCAGTATGAACACGCTCAAGGCTTGGATATCTGTTATGTTAATGGGAGCCTGGCTCGAAGAAAATGCATTATCTATGGCCCCTTCATTTTCTAAAAGCTGTAATTTTGGTACCATAATGGAAAGTAAATAATTCATACAGACAAATATGTTCAGAAAATTTGCAATAACATTATCTATGGCCCCTTCATTTTCTAAAAGCTGTAATTTTGGTACCATAATGGAAAGTAAATAATTCATACAAACAAGTATGTTCAGACTAATTGCGAAGAACACAAAACTTCAAAGCCATTCACAATTGAAACTGCCCATACAATTTTGCAGAATTCTACAGATATTCCACTTGAATGCTTTTTCCCTAAAAAATATGAGAATGGCTATTCCCAACTGCAACAGTGGTGTGCTATATCCAGATTATAATTAAATAACATGTACCCAAAGTAAGTGCAACAAAGTACAAAGCAGCTTCAGCCAGATCCATCAGATAAAATAAGATCATTTTCTTAATGTCCAACAAACAAATGACCATGAAAGTACAACTAATTGTCGACGGTACTAGAAAGTACAACTAGCTGTCAATAGAATATGGGAGTGTCGATAACACTCCAAGACGATAAAAAACTAGCCCAAAAGGCAAGACACAACAATAAAAAGAGAGTTAGACGGTTTTATTCGTGCACGGCCACTCTACACCTCTTTCTTTTGCATATGAACAAAATTGTAAACATATGTGCCATTAATTGAAAATTCATATGCGGTCATTGTGGAACTCCAAGCCACAATGCATGGAGTTGCATTTCAGCCCTGACCTGCAGCAGCTCAAAATCAAAATGTAAACAAAACTTTTCAATTCTATGCTAAATAAAATGGTGAAGGAGCACATCCAGACCTTCAAACAAAGAAAAGGTGCAGCCAATGGATAAAATTGCAAGTGCCAGCTGATATTCAGTTCTGCCTTGACAAGATGACGTTTGGGTTCTAATTCGCCCATGGGCAAAGTAACGTGACTCTCGGGAAACGAACTCACAACCGTCAATTTAAAATCAAAACCCTCTATACGTTAAAAACGAAATATCCGCCATACCGACTCCACGCATTGTATTTGAAGGAAAACAAWCAAAATCTACAGTCATCACAAGCCAACATTTACAATGAATTAACCCTGAAAATCATCCAAAGCGGCAAATTTTGAATGGACTAACCTGGACTGCGTTGAACGCCCTTAAATGTCCCACTCAAAACCGTTAATAAAATCTGTCTCCTCGATGTACTTTGGCCTGAATAAATTTATCAATGTCCTGCCAATGAAACCTGCAAATTCTTCAAACCCTAGCCCACTGAGGCCCGGGATTGCAATTTTTTTAGCCTCCCTCCCTCGCAGAAATGAAATCTATACTTGGATCAAATTGAATGCCTGAAGAATGGCGAGCCTGCTTTTGTTACTTGTTACTTGATGGTATGTATTCTGATTGCGTTGGTCCCACTTGGCGCCAATAGCGGAATGTGAGTAGAACTGGTTATTGAACCCTTTCTCAATCTGGAAATGTTTTAATGCGAATTTATGGAGGACTTATAATACATAATTTTTTAGAGTTGATTTGTAAAGTGGCTGGTGTTTTTTCTCCTCGAGTTTCGTCGAATAAAAATTAAATGTCTTGTAGAATTTATTTTTGTTTTTTAATTTTATCTTTACAAAGTGATTAAAGTGAACTAAATGAAATATAATTTATATATAAATAAATAAATAAATAAGTAGTGAAGAATTATATAATTTTGAGGATTATTTTAATTGGTTAATGTTATTATAAGTGTCGATAGACATGGTATATAGTGTTGAGTTAGGTTTGACTTTCTATTAGTTCATGGTTGACCATAAAATATACATCTCTTTATCTAAATTTTTAAAAAATAATGATTAATTTTAAATTTTAAATCTCATTTATCTGATATCTTATTGGCCAAAAACTTTGAAGTTTTATTGCTGCCTTCACTTCCCCCAATGTCATTGTAATAAATATTTATGCCATCTAGTCATTTCATGCCTACTTCTTCTCTCCCTATCTCCTTAAACAATACTTTCATTATTATATTCGGCAGGTATATGCTACCTAGTAGCCTTGTTATTGCTAGGGTATTGTTAGTAATCCGGCACACATTATGTAGGTTTTTTGGTTCAATGCCTTATGTCTAGGCATATTAGTTTATGTCTTCACTATACATTGGGTATCATCCTTGAATGGGGAAGGAAGTTTCTTCATCGAAAAAATAATAATGAAAGTATATTGTTGAGCTAAGAGTATATAAAAGTATATTGTGGTTTACTCGTCAATAATGTTGTTTTTTAATAGTATATTATTGTAAAAAAATTTGTTGTGGAAATAAAGTGTAGACAATTTTGAAATGTTCAACGTTTCTAGTGGACACCCCACCCATCATTAGGAACAACAAAGCTCAATAATATGAAAAAAAATATGTGAAAGAATAGATTTATAAAGTAAGAAAAGATAGAATAAGGGATCTAACAAGTTGATCGTTGACAAAGAATATTAAAGTAAATAATTTAAAAAATAAAATTAAAATAAGGGATCTTGATAATAAGTTGACCGTGGAGGGAAACCCTGGCCACAGAGCCCCGTTTGTTTTTTTCCTAGGGCTTTTCTCATTAAGCTTGTTGCAAACGCCGGAGTTTTCGTGGCTCATTTCTCCTAGGTGGTCGAGGTTGTGCTCCCTCCGTCAGATCTAGCGCTTGCGCCTTGGAGGAGTCAGGTCTCGTCGAGTGGTGCTCTCTCTTCCGTTGTGTTTTTTTTACTTATGCATGCCTGGTGTGTGGCCACGTTATTTTCCTTGGGTTAGATTAGAATATCTTATGCTTGCTCGGTGGGATGTTGGGTGGTCGCCAGTCCTTTGCTTGAACCTCGTTGTGATGCTCTGCATGCGGGTGAGTCGTCTGATGTACGGCAGTTTTTTCCTCTAGTTATATTTTCATATTTGGTTTATTTTGATGTCTTTCGATCATCTGCAGGGTTCCTTCTTATGTTGCTTCAGCCTTTGGCGTGCACGAATATTTTTCGGAAGATTCTTAGGGTTTGGATCTAGCTATTCCATCCATGCTGGTTTGTTCAAGGCTTGATGCAATGTCGGGGTTTTCTCAGTGGCCTTGGTGGCTTGGGTCCCTAAGCTCCCCTTGGCTCTGGTATTTTGTGGAGTGGATGTAGGGATTCTGCTTCTTTTTCGGTGAATTGAGTCAGAGCTTTGAGGTCCTTTCTTTCAGGCGTGCAGTGTTGATTTTTGGGACGGTCAGCACTTTGAGGTTCGTTCAAGGCGTGCGGTTTATGGCTTTCTCTTCCATGGGTGTAGGTCATTTTGTTTGTTGTCCCTCTGAATCTGGATCTTGAGGGGTTTTTCTTTGTCCCTCTGGCCTGGTCCGTCCAGGTTTTCTTCTGGTCTGCCTCAGCAGTATCTGCCTGGTTGAGATTGTGTGGTTATTTTTGTTGTAGACTTCTATTGTTCTGGGGCCGCTTTTGAGGGCCATTTTTGTTGTGTCTTTCTTCCCTCTGGGGTTTAAAGGTATTTTTAGACTAAATGCATGCTCAATGCATGCATTATTCAGAATGTAATTTTTATTTCTTTTAATAAAAGTTACACTTTTTCCTTTGGAAAAAAAATAAGTTGAATGTGGAGAATACTGGAAAAAAAAAAAGATCTAAAACAAGTTAACCATTCATCAAAGATTGAATTAGTTATGTTAGAATAACACCAATCCTTGGGAGAGAGAAATGATAAGAAGATATTTTAAGAAATTTGTTAAGAAAGAAATAGGTAAAAATAATAAATAATAATTAGAGAAAAGCATAAAATAAACAATAAGTTACTAGTACCAATAATAAGTAAGAGAAGGAAGAATAGACCAGGATGGAAAAACCATAAATTTAAAAATAAATTGAAATTAAACAAAGAATTTTAATTGAAAAGAATATGTCTAATGATCGAGACAATGTATGATGGGCTTCCATGATTGGCTGAGTTTGTAGCCAACTTCACGATTGAAATTATTGTGGTGTTTTCCAATTTCCAGTGCTTCTCGAATGATACCTGAGGAATAGTTTGTCGATATAATATTGCCATGGTGTTGTTATTGAATATGTATATTGAATTAGTCATTCAAGACAACATCCATAAAGGCCATGTTGTTATGAACTCATCATCCATCATAAAGAGAGTAGTTCAAGTCTATGATATTTCTAATCAATGTCCATCTTAACTCCAAATCTATTACACATTGATAGGTTTTTGCTTAGATTTTTTTCACCCCTTTTGGTGTTTAATAGCCCTTTGTGTGTGTACACATATGCACAACTGCACTGATGGGCATGTCAATGTGAACGGTGTCAAGTTTCATTTGGGAATACTCCTATTGTCAAATGGGAAACAAATATATCACATTTTTTTTTACTTTGTGTAAGTGATGATGGACCTAAACTTTCTTTCATTTTGATTTACAAGGATTACACATGTTGCACATCTCATCCATATCAAATTGTGTAGTGCACCTAGCTTCTCTAAGTACAATGAACTTTTATGTTTGAATAAGGGATTTCATCCTATCACTTCATCTCCCATTTATCTCAATTGTACCATGGACATTTCGTGGTAGTATTTCTTTATGTTGATGACCATGTTGCTAATATATGATTTATCATCTTTTATTTAAATTCATCATGCTTTGCAGGGGCATTTAGTCTCAAACATGTTCTATTTAGTATTATTTTTGTAAATAACTAATGAGTTTTCATTTTAGAACAGGTTTAGTTGATTATTATATGTTTTTGTATAGGCTTGAGGACAAATTAGTGTTGGGCCCTTGAAGTGTCCAACAATGTTCGAGCGTCATTAGACACGTTGTTTGATTTGAAATTAGTAAAAATATGACTTTAATTATTTTTGTTGCTACGTTTCAGTTTTGTTGAATATTTTATGAGAAGTTATAAAGTTCAATACCACATTAATACAATGCAACACACTTTAACATGAGAGAAGAGAAAATTTAACCTTACACCTCTCCCATGCATTCACAGTACATTTACTAATACACCATAAAGCAATCCCTAAATATAACTCTATGCTTTAGGTATCTCATATTCTTGGTACGGTTTGGGAGTAATGATGTGATCTCACATTCAACCTTCTTTTACATGGAATTTTTAGATAATGCCTTGGTTTGAAACATAACCTTATTTTGATGTTCAATATTAAATTATTTAGATGTAAAAATGGCATGTGAAACAAAACAAAATACATACCCTAGAGGGTAGACACAAGATGATTATGTTCTTGATGGGAGGCTAAAGACCCTAAGGCAAAGTCTAAAGATAAGGATTGGAAAGAATGTCCAACGCACTATCGGATAGGAATAGTCGAGCTAGCTAAGAGGATTAGGCTCTGTAATTTTTAAAGTTGCCATCAAGGGGAAAAAAAAAAGCTAAGGAAAAAAAATAAAATATATATATATATATATATATATATCATTAAATTAAATTAAATAAGGGACTAATC
>SNQJ01S0021141.1:50788-90312 GCA_010110895.2 Picea sitchensis | reverse complement strand
TAAGGTTGTGGGTAAGTTATGGTAATAAAGTAAAGAACTAGCATGTAAAAGTAAATGTAAATGAAAAAGGAAAGTAGACAACAAGAGTAGTTTACTTTCAATTAAAACTTTTGATGCCATGTTATCCTTTTAAACTAAAAAAATATGGAAATAAAAGTAATTAACTTAAAATTCAACATATATATTCCCTTGAATAAGTAATGGATGTGTATTATGATGAAAGTTATAGTATTTAATATCACTATTTGTGGGGCATTTATATATATGTAATGGGGCATCATTATACTTGTTGGGGTCCTTTCATGGGGTAATTTATTTTTCTAGTAGACAATTTTATTAATGAACTTAATGTCATTATGATGTTAGTTGTAACATTCAAATGTATCATACATGGCACATTTATATATATATATGTAATGGGGCATCATTACACTTATATGATCTTTTAGTGGAGGATTTATTTGTGGAATTGTCTAATCTCGTAGCAAACTTCTCATGGATTGTTGGAATTAGTTAACATAGGAAGGTAAAGGTCCAATCAATTTAGAACTTTAGTCGAATTTTCAATGATATGGATCAATTTAGAACTCTAGTTGAATTTTCAATGATATGGATCAATTTAGCATTGGGAAAAACCCTTAGAAGCATGGTTCCACCATATACAAAGTATGGATCATAATGGAACTTTGATCATGCTTAAAATATCTACTAAATTCATATCAAATTTGTGGCCAAATAGAGGGTCATTTTACTACAAGATTAGTCCACTCCTTTATTTGTCTTCTAGTCACATTTGTTGATATATTTAGTGACATTTAAAGTCATCACTTGTGGGACATTTATATATACATTGATGTGTAGCTAACCATGACAACTTTGTTGGGTATTAGACTCTATGTACATGATCTATTTTGTGTGTATGCTCGTAATCTTGTAATAATATTATATTCATAAGAAAAAACAATTTTATGTAATAAGGACCTAATTACTATTACTGGTGATTTAAGGTTCAAGTTAGAGTTTTGTTGGGTTTTGGGCCCCTGTATCAATATAAATAGAGCCTCGCCCCTCTCGTATGTTTCTTGTATCATCTTTTTAATACAATGAACTAGTTCTTTGTGTTTATTATATATCTCTACCTCCATTACTCAAATTTGTGATTGTAATCCACCCCTGTGTGTGCATGGGCCCTACAATTTATCTTTACTTTTTATTCTTTATTTATATTGCATACATTGGTTATTTTTGTAGTTGTAATAGTAATACCATTTCAAGTAATGGTATGGTGTAAGTTGGTATCAAAGCTTAAGTGAATTTTTTCTCCCATTATGTGTTTCTCATTTATTTTTTAAATCCAAAAGGGGAAATATCAACATGTGACTAAGGTAGAATTGGAAGAAAGCTGCCAGAACTTTGCAAAATAAACAAGGGAATTGAGGTGGCTATAAAGCTTAAGAAAAGGACCCATGGGACCTACTCCAAAGTTTTTATTCCATAATCACAAGGGATTTGAGGAGGAAAAATAGGACATGGACCATTAGGGAATGAACAACAATACCCATCTAAGAATATTGGTGGTACATAACTATCACAACCCCACTTTCAACTCCCACATGATGATCCCACAATATAACTTTGGTGGTGAAGTGGAAGTGCATACTTGGTTAAGCAAGGTCAAGTTAGCATTCAAGGTGCATCACATGCACAATGACGAGGACAAGATAAATGTGTCCCAAAGCATTTAGCTATAGGTACATCACATCCTTAGGGCGAGAGATAGATCCCTAAAAACCCTTGAGCGGATTTTGGCAATTTTACAGATGCATTAACTCAAAGTGAGATTGTAACTAGGATGAGCCTTGTGATATTCAATTCATGCACTTATTCCATAAGGAAATGTCAGTGGCATAATACACTAAGGAGTTCCAAGTCTTGGAATCCAAGCCAAAACTCTCTACATATCTAGTGTGGGATATGTTTCAAATCTAAGGACAAAATTTGAATAAAATTAAGAATGTTTGAGCCTAAAACTTTTGAAGAAGCCATTACTCAAACCAATAGAGTAGAGGGCCATTCTAAAACTGTTAGGAGGATAATATTTGTCTATATTAAAAAGGAGTATGCATATGCTAGGAGGGTCAAGGAAGAGGTAAAGTCTAAAATGTCACAAATTAGAACATCTAGTCCTTCATATATACAGACCCCAAACTCTTGTCGTAATTGTTATTTTCAACATTGGTTTAGGGGATATGTTTGTAACCCCCAAAAACATTTTACAAATAAATTTCTACACTAATGTGACTCTAAATATAAACTTGAGAAGGATAATCTTTTTGAAGAACCAAATATTGACTAAGTTCAACAAGACCAATCCTCTCCACCATCAGAAATAGGGACACCCTTGAGCTCCAGGTTGCTACAATCACTGTGTTGGGTAGGCTTGGTGCATTCAAGTTCTATGCCTTCATAAAAAAATGAAAGGCTCCTTGTTATAATTAATCATGGAAACACACTAAATATCCATGATAAGAAACACGTAAAGCGACCCAATGTCCATCTTGGTACTTTTGAAGTTGTCCCCATCAACATCTCAAGGCATGGGCACATTTAATGTCAAGATGTAGTGCATAAGGTGGAACTTGTAGTGGAAGACTACACCCCTAAGAACGTCTTTTATGTCACAAATGTAAAAGGTCCTCAAAGGGCTCCATAGGAACAAGGGAGTTGAGTGGGTTGTCCAGGGCGGAATGGGGATCCATGAGGGGTTGGGGAAATGGGTTGTCCAGGGCGGAATGGGGATCCATGAGGGGTTGGGGAAATGGGTTGTGGGTGGGGAAAATGTTTTTATTTTTATTTTTAATTAGTTGGTTTTTCTTTATGTTTTTTTAATTATCTCATTTTTTTGTTTTTATTTCATGTTCAGTAAGTATTTTTCTTTTATTCCTTTTTAATTTTTCTTTTGTTTGCTTTTTAATTTTTGTTTTTTTAATTTTATCTTAATGTTTTTGTCCACTTTTAAAGTTCTATTGTTGTTATTTGTTTTAAAAATATGTTGTTTTATTTGCTTCGGAGATCAATGGGCATGAAACTTGTGACGATGAGGGAGTGAGGAAATGGAGATAATGCCAATAGAGGAAACAAAGCTCGATGGGGGTCCTTTACCGATGACTCAATCTCCATTAGAAAACTAAAGGGTGGATGAGAGGGATCATTGGTTTCGAATGAGGTAGATATTGATGGGGGTATCCTCATAAGTCATCATTGAGTCCAGCCCCACTAAAAAGTTAAAAGGCAATTGGTGGAGTGGGGGCAAAAGAGGGGGACAACCATTTTCCAATGAGGTAGAGCTCAACAAGGGTATCCTCACAAGGCTTCAACGGCTCTGTCGCCACCAAAAAAGTAAAGAGTAGTTGGTAGAGGGAGGAATAATCATTTTCTAGAAAGCAAAGCTTGACAAAAACACATTTATTGGTGTTGGCAAGGACACAATGATTGAAACTATTTTTTTTTTAATTTGTATTTCAAAGTGAGTATATATTTTGATATTGTTTCAATGTTTTCTTTTATTAAATGTTGTTTTGGTTTATTGTTTTAATTATTACATTATCAATACAATCTTTTTTTTTTGCAAGGAACACCTTGCACAAAAACCTTTGGGCACTTCCTTGCATTTCGTAGATGGCACCTAGTGTAAAATCGCCAACACTATTGTGATGCCTAACGTGGTAGAGACATCAAGTGAGGCATGCAAACAGAGGCAACCAACCCAATGAATCAACCCTCAATTCTTCGCATGAATCTTAAAGCACTCAACCACTTGAATGAGCTAGCCCATCGGGCGAGTTACTTATATTAATATTATTTGATAAATGTATTTTATTTAAAATGAAAATTATGTTCTCTACATTGTTTTAACAAAAGTCTAAAAAACATCAAATTTTAATTTATGTGTATAGCTAATGATTAAATTATGTTTTCATATCATAAAAAAATTTAGATATTTATTTTGTTCAATATTTGAAAAATACACATAAATCTTAAAGTAAAAAACTAGAGCTCATTGCAAATTTATTAAATTCCTTAAAGTGGAAAAAGAATAAAATTCACTTTTTAAAAGATTTAAAATTTTTATTTTCAAAACATTTACGAAATTGAAGCCTTACTAGAGTTAGACCAATTCCAAGGTTGCAAGGGTTTGTCGAAAGAGAGTGTCAAGCAAATAAGTGTTGAAAGGTGATGAGGAGCCATGGTGCTGGCGTTTCCTTGGTAGTCGGCAAGGATGTGTCGTTGGAGAATATTTTAGATCTATCTTAAACCTCTATGGTGGGAAAGTTCTCTGGTCGATGTGTCTCAATGGATCTTTTGTCGACTTGGGTTTCTTAGATTTGGATGCCAATCATTGGTTACAATCTTGTTTTCCATGGGTTAGCTAGGGGTTGGTGTGATTTTATCTTTAAATCTAGAGAGGATGCCCTTCAAATTCTCAAGGGTACCCAGTTCCCTAACAGTTCTACCCTCTCCCTTAAGCCCTTGCACCCACTTTTTGATGCCTCCTCTAGAATTTTGGAGAAATCTCTGGTCTGGATAAAGCTTCTAGGGTTAGCGATGGAGTTTTGGTCAGAGAAAGTTATTTGGGCAATGGGGAATCTGCTAGGGGTCTCCATCCTGGTTGATGAAAGTTTTTCTTACGCTCGAAATGATCGGTTGCTTGAGTCATGGTCGATCTAAACCTATCTAAGGGCCTTTTTGAATCAATTGACCTAGTCGTGGGACAAAGTCATTATACGCATCCCTTATACTATGCTCATGTCCCCTTCCACTATGTGTGAGGCCATGTCTATGGCCATATTTTGGTGGATTGCCCTAAATATTTTGCTTAGAAAGTATGGAGGAAGGTGTGAAAGGAAGGTTCTTATGTGGCAGAAACCTCCTAGGGGCTAGTTGATGGATTTCTCCCTTCGTATGGTGTATGTATGCTTTCTCTAATAAATCCCCCCACCCCCAAGACTAGAATATTTCAGGAAACAAGAGAAACCCGAAAACGTTGGATAATAACTCCAGGAGACAAGTCGACACAAGAGAATATTTAATATTGAGTTATTAGTCTCCAGAAAGAGAAGTCGACCCAATCAAGTAAGAAAGAATAGTATAAATAGAGAGCGCTAGAGCTCATTTGTTATACTCACTCTCACAACTACATAAGACCAGTGGTGCGCAAGTTTGAAGAGGAACTGCAGCTGCAACTGCAGCAGCTGCAACTGGCATTTTGATTTTGGCTTGGACTTTCTCTTGGTTATGGTTTGGAATTTCTACTTGGTCTTTGGTTATTCTTGCTTGGTGTGCTAGCCTTTGAGAAAGGTGCGCTACCTTGGTTGGCTATTGGATTGCTTCCAGAATTATTTTTTCTGTCAAGCTTAAGGTGTCAAGGGTGGCCTTTGTACCTATGGTTGGGTGACAATATTGCTATATTGTCTATGGTGAAATGAGCACACCTATTTTTCTAACAAGTTATGGGCCCACACTATCTTCAGACGGTCTAACCGCTGGAAGATAGATTGGGAGTATTTTCTTAGTTAAAGTTGCAATTGCAGTCAATTTTTTGTTATAGAAACGAAACCCTAACCCTCTTATTAAGGCACCTTAAGTGAAGAGCTTGACCTAATTCGTGGATAGCCTAGTGCACCCTAGCCTAGCACACCTCCAGGTACTCTCAGCAAGCCAAGACGTCAAGTTTGAGTTTTTGGTCAAAGTCAAAGGTTGACCAAGTCAAAGCAGTCATGACCTACTCTATGAAGTCAAAAAGTAAGTTAGAAGGGGCTTCTAACTTCAGAGCAATGAAGAAAAGGATTGACCTCATCCTTGCCAAGAATAAAGTGTTGGATATTGTGAAAGGAAATATCATGGTACCACAATTTGAAGCAGGAAAAGAGAAGGAACCTCAGAACGTTGCAGTTATGGAGAAGTTCAACCACTTGATACCCTACATCTCTCATCTTGATACCACCACCACTTGATACCCTACATCTCTCATCTTGACTCATCTAAGAAGATGCATTTTGCCCTAATTAACCTCTTCTCAGTCAAAAACATTGGACAAGTAATGAGTCTGAAGAATGAGCTTCGTGAAATGAAAATGAATGATGATGACAACATAACATCATACTTTGTAATAATCTCTCAGCTAAGAGATCAACTACAAGTTATTGAAGAAATCATTTCATAAAATGAACTAGTAAATATAATACTCAATGGCCTTCCCAAGACATGGGATGCATTTGCCACTAGCGTGAACACAAGAAAGGATTATCCCACATTTGAAGAACTTTGGACTTACTGTGCACAAGAAGAATCAAGGATTAATGCAAAAGAGAAATCCCAAAAGAAATATGATGATCAAGCCTTCACAAAAAAATTCAAGAATTTCAGGAATAAGAGGAAGTTTGGTTTAAGGAAGAGACAAAATTGAGAAAAGGATATGTCAAAAATACAATGCTTCAACTGTCGAAAATATGGTCACTACAGGAACCACTGTCCTGAGTTAAAGAAAAGGAAGGAAACAGATGTAGCAACAGTTGTCGAAGAAAGGGAACCCTCGAAGAAAGCCAAGCAGTATAAAACAAACTTCTTCTTTTAGTCAAGTGAAACAATACTTATGGAAGAATAACAAGATAAGGATTGTTATTACGATGACTACAAGACGATGAAGTATGTTGACAAATTCCTGAGGAATCTATTATATAAGTAACAACTGCGAGATAGGCCGAAATCAAAATCAAACTTGAAGAGACCCAGAAGGAGTCAAATCAGAAATAAGTCAGTAATCAAGAGGAAATTAGAATAAGACTTGTGACACTTTGTAGAAGGCAATAAGGATGCAGACTGAAGCATGGACTCTCTTAGATGGATGGAATTGATTACAGAATTCCAAAAGAAGAGCATGTATTCGTGCATGAAGCGAAGATTAGGAGGGAGCTAATCCTAAATGATATGATCCATTGAAGAATCCGTGAAGATTATAAAGTATCTATCCATGTTCCCGATTGAAAGTAGCAGCCATGATAAGAAACACGTGTTTAGTTTGACTCTAGAAGAAGTTTTCTTCGAAAAGAAGCCTTAAGTATCCTTGCTTGTCCATCTACATCCATGTTCTTATGACGAAAGGAAGAAGTTGTAATCTTCAAGAAGAAAGGGCATGGAATCTAAGAAGACTCCATGGACCCAAAAGCTAAGGAGGAACATGAGGAAGAACATGAAGATTCCAGGAAAGAAAGAAAAGCCAGGACAACCAATTATTATACCGAGAATCATAACAATACCAGCTTGGTTTCAACCCACTAGAAGAAATAAAGCAGAAGAAATGGAAGTTATGATGAAGAACAATGTATGTAAGAAAATGTGAAAAAGACTTATGAATGGAAAGCATTGTAAGATTCAGAACTAGAGGTTATTCCAGAAGGAAGGTGAAGAATATGACGACAAATTGTTCCAGTAAACCAGATATACCTCTTGCAATATCCATGGATTGAAATTTACATGTAAAGATTGTTCTTCCCAATAAAGCAAATTGAGAAATAAGTTTATGTAGACCAATCTCAAGGTTTTGAGGTATACCAGAAAGAGACCCATATATGCAAATGGAAGAAGACCTTGTATGGATTCAAGCAACTTGATGCAAAGTATCTCATATACAACAGAAGCATGGTGAGAACTTCCTTTGACATAAGAAGTGCTACTTGGATATGTTTCAATGTGATCTTTTCCATGATGTCATGGGCTAGTAGGAAACAAAAGTCTGTTGCACTCAACACTACAGAAGCAAAGTACATTACACCTTGTGATGCTTGTACAAAAGCAATGTGGCTTCGTAAGTTGGTTTTTGGACCGTCTGATCAGGTAATAAATTCGACCATGATATATTGCAATAATCAGAGCCATGTGAAGCTTTCAGAGAAACCGATGTTCCATGACAGGCCGAAGTACATTGAGATCAAGAATTATATTCTCCATGATAATTCCAGAAGAGAGAAGTAGTTCAAGCCGGGGCTCGTGGAGACGGCTTCCTTATAAGTGATTACTCCTAGGTTGGGAGGGAGCACTGATATTTTATTGATTTATGGACAATCATTTTCCAGTTAGAAAAATGGTCTAGGATGGGCAATTCCTTTTCAGTTCGGAAAGTGGTTCGAGGTTTCTGACGGACAGGCATTTTCCAGTTTGGAAAATGGTTTAGATTAGACAGTCATTTTCTTTATGAAAATGGTCTGATAGATTGTTGATGTACCATAGACAGTGATTCCCCTTGTGGCCAGCGTGGGGGAATGGTCTAGGACAATCATTCTTCTTGGCAGTCACTTTGAGTAGTGGTCAAGTAGAATGGTCTACCTCGTCGGGCAGTCATTCTTTCAAAGTTCATAATTGTGAGCAGTTTCGAAGAATGGTCTGTTTTGGAGGTTGGTGGAAGACAATCGTTTCCATAGGAAATGGTCCGGACAGTCATTCCCTAGGGAAAACTCATTATCTCCAGGTTGCATTGTGATTAGTGTCGGAGGAATGGCCCAGTTGGGTGAATGGTCCAGGTTCAACAATTAGGAACAAGCATTCCCTAGGGCATACTCATTCTCTCTAGGTTTCACTATGATTAGTGCTAGAGGAATGGCCCAGTTAGGTGAATGGTCCAGGCCCAGAAATTAGGGACAATTATTCTTCTATGCTTGGGAAGAATAGCCCAGATAGCCCATGGATGATGTTTTACTTTATGAGGGAAAATGCTCTTCCAAATCTCACAGATGTGAGTGGAAGAATGGCCCAGATGACTCGGTTTGTATCATCATATTTGTATGCATGTTGATATCAAATGATATGATTTTTGTGGAGACTGAATATCTCTAGACAATAGTTGCATGCCACTGTGGTGGATGTGTTCCACTAGTTGTGACTATGTGTCACTAGTTAGTAGCCATGTGCTACTTGGTGTGGTTGTGTACCACTGGATAGTAGTTGTGTACTACTATGGATAGACACAATTGTGTTCTATTGAATGGAATTGTTTTGATTGCCATGAAGACTATCACTAGTGTTGGAGATGATTACCAGCTAGATGGATAGTCAGTATGTTGATGGACAAACATTCTCCCTGTGGAAAATGGTCCAGGACAATCATTCTTCTAGGGAATATGTCTGGATTAGAAGAATAGTCCTTGTAGCCCATGGCGTGGCTTCCATCATCTATTGGAACAATTATTCTTTTAGGACATATGTCCGGATTAGAAGAATGGGTCTTGTATCACTCTGTGGAGTGAGTGACTTATTTAGCATCATGCTCGATTACCTAAATGGAGCATGGCTTCGAGAGATGATGTAGTTGATGCTATCAAATGATACTGATAGTGATGATGGTTCTCATGATTTGATCATGAGATAGCCTGTGTGGTTATGATGATGCTACCGGTTGAATGGTTTGTTTCTGCTCAAGACCATTGGCTTTAATACCTCCCTAGCTAGGAGGGAGTGTTGATATTATGGTAGCAACGGGAGGTATTAACCTCCACGTCTAGCCTTTGACAGACTAGAATATTTCAGGAAGCAAGAGAAACCTTAAAACGTTGGATAATAACTCCAAGAGACAAGTCGGCTCAAGAGAATATTTAATATTGAGTTATTAGCCTCCAAAAAGAGAAGTCGGCCTAGTCAAGTAAGATAAAATAGTATAAATAGAGAGCGTTAGAGCTCATTTGTTATACTCACTCTCACAACTGCATAAGACCAGTGGTGTGCAAGTTTAGAGAGGAACTGCAGCTGCCGCTGTAGCTGCTGCAACTGACATTTTGGTTTTGGCTTGGAATTTATCTTGGTTATGGTTTGGACTTTTTACTCGATCTTTGGTTATTCTTGCTTGGTATGCTAGCCTTGGAGAAAGGTGCGCTACATTGGTTGGCTATTGGATTGCTTCCAAAATTATTTTGTCTGTCAAGTTTAAGGTGCTCGGGGGTGGCCTTTGTGCCTATGGTTGGGTGACAATATTGCTATATTGTCTATGGTGAAATGAGCACACCTATTTTTCTAATAGGAAGAGCACTAGAGGATTCATATAAGGACATTGAAAACATCACATAGGAATTTATGGTTAGGGACCTCTCTATCCCATTGATTGAAGGTTTGAGGGGGGTCTTTCATCGAGAGGTCTAAATCTCCAGGACATTTCTCATGGTACCTTCTCGTTGTCCTTTGAGTAGATTATGTCGTAATGTGCATGGTCGATAACTCATCTTTCTTTGGGTAAGTCCTTTTCTCCATCTCTTCGAGAGCCTATTCATGCCTTTGGATTTTGTGGTTGGGGGCTTACAGTCCTTGGATTGCCAAACTATAGTTAGGGTTCCCTCTCCTTGTAACAATCTCCCTTCCTATTCTTCTTCTGGTGGCCCTCTTTTCTAAAAAAGTTTGAAATAATTCTCCGAGCCTTATTGTTCTCGGTCACCCCTATTAACTCAGGTGAACTCCTCGACCGCTTTGACAAGTTATTCCAAAGGGGATGGACCCTATAACCTAATATCTAGACGAGGAGGTATTCAAGTGCCAATTTATGGCCCCTGAGGAGGTATGGGCCTCAAGTCTTCGAAGGACTCATGTGTACTAATGGTGGGTAGGAATTCTATGTTGAGATTGGCTCAATAGTGGGCAATGGAAGAAATCAATCAAGGTCATCATAAATCTATACAAATGTCCCTCAGGGAAGGCCATGCCCTTTACTCTGTTCCCCATTGAAGGTTCTCACTTTGAATGTGAGGGCGCTAGGGGTCCAAGCCAAAATATTGGCCCTAAAAAGACTTATAGAAGTATAGTTGCATAATATTATTATGCTATAGGAGGCTATGGGGTTGGGTGCCCCATTGGTTACGACGTTATCGAAACTTTTGTGTGGTTGGGAATTTATGTCTATTGACTCTATTGGTCTGTCTGGAGGAATCATTATGGTTTGGAATCAAAATGTTTCTTTGCTTAACTCATTTTCAATTTTCTTTGATCTTTCTACGTAACTCTTTGTCAAAATCTTGGGTAACTCTATTACTCTCCTTAACATTTAACATTTACGACCCTTGTAATGATAAGAAAGCCTTCCAGGACATACTTCTTCGTCTTCGGGTCTATAAGTTTGCTTCTATGTTTTGGGGGGGTACTTTAACTTCACTGTGCATCGGCCTAAAATTTTGGGAGAGGGTGCTAGAGCCGACAATTTAGCTAGTTTTTTTCTTAATCATTTGAAGGCAACAAATCTTATTGATGTAGAGCCAATGGAAGTAAAGCCAACTTGGACTAATAATAGAGCCAATGTAAATGGGATTGCTAATTGATTGGATGGGTTTCTAATATATCAATACTTTCTACTACAGGTCCAAATATTTCAGTCTTGGGTTTGTTCATGCAGATTCCAGAATCGTTTCCCAATCTTGCTTGAGATTGATCATCTCGCTCCTAAGCTAGGGGCCTCTTTAAATTATAATCCTAGTTGGGCCTTGGAGGAGGATTTTAAAGCCCTAATCAGTACAAAATATGTCTCTTACATTCCATTGCTTAGCACACCTGATTGCAATTAGTTTGTACCATCCTTGAAGAAAGTAAAGGAAAAGGTGATCCATTGGGTCTCCTTAAGACTCTAAAGAAGAGACTTGCAACTTAAAGAAGTGGAAGATTGTATAGCCAGCTTATTCCTTGCCTCGAGGGAAGGAATATTGAATGAAGAAGAGTTGTAGAGGGTTCATGATCTAAAGGCTATAAAATCCAAACTTTTGTTGGACAAGGAATGTGATTAGAGGATAAAGAGTCGAGCAACATGGCTTTCCCTAGGGGAAAAAAATATGATTTTTTTTCACAACTTTTCCTTGCACAGAAGAATCCAAAATACAACCTGGGAGATATCGGGGCAGGATGGTATTCAGGTAATGGAATTTCAGTGGTTGGCAGCTCTAGTGGTGAATCATTTTGAATCTCTCTTTAAAGAGCCAACTAGGGAAAATATTGCGGAGATCCTGAGGATGGTATCATATTTCCCTCAAATGGTAATTGAGGAGGTGTGAGGATATTTTTATTCTCATGACAAAGGAGGAACTATTGGTTGTACTTGGCTCCTTCAAGAAATATAGGAGTACGGGTCCTAATGGTTGGACGATGGAGTTTATATCAATTTTTTTTTATCTATTGGGTGAGGATATGCCCTAGGTCTTGGAGGAGGTCTGCCTTAGTGGGAGATTCCATGGTAATACGAGTGCAACCTTTTTGGCCCTCGTTCCAAGGGTCGACTACCCTCTCTCTTTCGACAATTTCCATCCCCTCTCTTTGTGCAAGAACTTGTATAAGGTTATTTCCAAAATAATCGCTCCGAGGTTGAAGCTAACTCTTTCAAATTAAGTGTTTGTAGAACAATCTAGGTTTCTAAAAGGTAGGCAAATTCATGAAGCTATCGGGGTTGCTCAAGAGGGCATTCAATCCATCAAGTATGGGCATATTCCTACAACAATCCTTAAAATTGATCTCTCAAAAGAGTTTGAGAGAGTGCTATGGTTATAACTCCACCCGTCTTCTGCTTCATCTCGGCCTATCCCTGCCTCTGGTCCGTTGAATAATGGGTTGTGTATCATATGCAATTTTGTTTGTGTTAACCAATGGGTCTACCTTGGATTTCTTAAAATCCCATAGAGGTTTGAGATAGGGTTTCCCTCTTTCTTGATATCTCTTCCTCCAAGCAGCAGAGGAGTTGAGTCGAGTGATGAAAGATGCTAAAAGAAGGAGGGCATTTCTAGGCATTAATATAGGAATGGATCTTGCCCTGTCACACTTAATTTTCACGAACGATTTGTTGTGCTTTGTCTTGGATTAGGGAAGGGACTCCCATTCCCTTGAGGATATTCTACTGCTCTTTAACAAAGAGACCAGGATGGAGGTAAACATCCTTTCATAATATTTATAGTTAGCTAATGTTAATGATGATCTTTTTTCTAATTTAAAAGATGCTTCTTTCAACATCACACTCTTGATGAAGGTTTCAAATATTTAGGATTTAACCTAAAGCCCAATGGATATATCAAATTTGACTGGTTTTGGATTTTGGAGAAGGTGGAGAAACAAATCTCCCTTTGATGCAACTAATGGATCTCCCATAGGGGCAGACTTGTCCTCATCAAATCAGTGCTCGAGGCGATCCTTGTATTTTGGCATGTGCTGGCTTCAATTCCAAAATGAATTATTGACAAAATTTAGAAATTTTGTTTCAGTTTTCTATGGGAGGGAAACTCTGATTACAAGGGATCACATTGGGTCACCTGGAAGAAGCTTTCACTACCTAAGGCTCAAGGTGACTAGGGATTAAAGGATGATTTCCTCTTCATGCATGCCCCGACAACAAAATCCTTATGGAATGTTTTCCTTAGAAGAATCATGCATGCCCCGACAACAAAATCCTTATGGAATGTTTTCACCGAAGATAACGTGTGGAAGCAAATCTCGATTCAAAAGTATATAGCTACTGACACTATAATTGACTGGGTTAGGAAAGAGAATAAAAGTACCCACAGTGTCTCAAATCATTGGAAGGCACTTACTTTGGCCTTTCCAGTTTTAAGGGACTTCCTGGTTTGGAAGGCAAGTAATGGTTTTGAAGTCCATGTAGGAAGAGATATTATTATGGGGTGTAATCATGACACCTTCCTTCCAGATGGTATTGTGCAACATATTTGAGACTTGGGGAGAGGTAATTTAAATTCAATTTCAAATACCAAGGCTGCTACCCCCTACCAACAAGGGTGGGCCTCAACCAAAGACCTTGGTTTGGTTAAGGAAATGTGTCTACTCAAAACAATTTGATTGTTGAATTAACCAGGTCCCATATCAGGCCGAACCCATAGAGGGACTCCCTAGTTTGGGCATTCAATGAGTATGGAGGAAAATACTCTGCAAATATAGGGTGTCAGGATTTGATTGATCAAGTTGTGGAGGATCAACGTTGATGGTGGAGGAAGTTATGGAAGACCATATCCCCTACCAAATCTAAGTTGTTGATGTGGTTAGCTCTTAAAAGGAAGGTGTTGACTTGGAGCCAGCTATTAAAAAGAGGGAAGGTTTTGCTTACTGTGTAGGGAGTGTGATGAAAATAATGAACATATTTTCCTTCATTGTCATTACTCTTCTCCATTCTGGGATGATTTGGAAAAGCTCACACGACTTCAATCCCTTTGGCAGGGTCTTACTTTGGAGAACTGTCTGTAGAAGTGTTATATAGTAAGGGAACTCAAAAAGTGGAGGGCACTACCATACCTATCTCCATGGGGGATATGGATTGCTCTAAATAGTGTTGCCTTCCAGGATAATTCTTCCCTACCTTTCAGACATCTACACAGGTTTGGTCACTCATGCATTTTTCACTTTCGATGCCACTCATAAGGCACCCAAGGTTCCTAAGGTCTTGCACTTGGGCCGATTCAGAGCCTGGGCCTATTTTAATGGTGCTTGCAGGGCTCTGGAATTGATGATGGGTATGGGGTCTCTAATTTTCAGACTCCCATGTCTTCCAATTCAAAGCTAACTATGGAAAAGGTAGTGTAAACTTTATGGAAAAAAACTATGTGAGAGTTTATGAAACATCCAACGTTTCGAGTGGACACTCCACCCATCATTGGGGACAAATAGAGCTATAATGATAATGAAAAGAGTGTTGGTGCTAATGATACATAGGAAGAAATGCAGAGGTCAATTGTTGTGAATAATTAATAATTAAATAGATCACCATTTAGAAATAGTCGTTGGGAATTTTGGAAGGACTAAAGGTATAAATGGATTAAAACAATTAGAAATAGTAAACGATTAAATGAGAATAATAAAAAACAATGAGTGGTAAAAATGCAATGGAAGACTCATAACCATGATAATGGTGTCCATTAAATGAAGGTAATAAGATTGAAATTGGCAATTGACCTTAAAAAGGGGGTTGGCGGGGGGAGGGGTGTTGTAGAATTGGAGCAGGGAAAATCAAGAGAGTGGAAAACCACCAGTGAGAAAGAAGATGAATAGTAGGTTTCCAAGATTGGCTAAGTTTGTTCCATCCTCTTGATTAAAATTATTTGGATGTTTTTCAATTTCTAGTGCTTCTCAAATGATACGAGAATGGTGGAAGGGGGCAGAGGCGAGAATTTTGGTTTTGTCAAAATAGATGAGGTGCTTATAATTGTGAGAGTTTTCAACAATTGTTGAATGCGATTGTGGTGAGTGTCAGCGATATGTTCTTTAAGGCGGGATTTGAAGGATCTTCTTGTTTGGCCAATGTATGATATGCCACAAGAGCAAGGAATCTAGTAAAAACCTTGGTCAAGTATGGGATCAGATTTGTCCTTAGCCTTTCTGAATAACTATTTAAGGGTTTTGTAGGGTTTAAAAAGAGTTTTGATATTCTTTTTAGCCAACAAATTAGAAATATGACCAATGATTCCCTAGATGCAAGGAAGAGAGATAAGTGCAAGCGATGGGGAAGGAGAAGGGACATTTTTGGATTTTGATTTAGGATGGAGGACATAGCGGAATGCTTTATTGATTTGAGCGATGGAGTAGCCATTGTATACAAGGGATTTGGTAAGGTGGGATTTCTCTTTTTCAAGGAAATGGGGAGAAAAGATTCAAATGGCTCGAGTAACCAGAGTTTTGAGAACCACATATTTTTGGGTTAGGTGGTGGTGCGAAGAGGTTCCAACAATGTGGGTGAGCTAAACTCTTTATTTATTTTTCTTAAATTTGCTTTACAAAATCATGTTACTTCTATTTAGATAATGCATGATTCACTACTGTATATCCATTGGATGAAAGGATGTGTGCAAATTGTTAGTAATTCTTTGCAACCATTGGCTTTCGAGTTAAAAAGACTAGCTACATTTTTCCAACAGGTTGACTTTGAGCATATACACAAAGAACATAATATAGAAGTTGACGACTGAGTCTAACGTTAGTTTAGTCCTGGAGGGGAATACTTTCATTTTGGAAGAATATAACAATGACTCTCTTATGAACAAAAAGATAGACATTCTAACATTGTTTTAATTCCTAAATCTTTTTGGGTGGATATAACTTTATAGATCTTGTCATTCATATGTCTCAGTTATGTTAAGAGATTGACACATATTTGCTAGTCTAATATTTTGTTTTTGAAAGAACTACATCTCTCTATAAGGTTTGTCTAGGCTATTGAGGTATTTTGTACTAAACAATTGGATGTTGGAGAAGTTTTGAATCACAGTTTGTTTACAGTGATGTCTGCATGTGAAGAATGTATTTTGGTTCATCTCGAATAAAAATACGATTTTTTCCTTGGAAAAAATAATCATCAATAAGTCATTAAAAATAACAAATAACAAATATTTAAAATATATTAATTTCAAATTCGGAAGATGTTTTAAAACAACTTGTCGTAACATGGCCCAAATTTTCATAAAAATTTAGAATAAAATTTTAGGTTTTAAAGTCTTCTTTGAGTTTCTAGTTTCTCTATATGCCTAGGTGAATGAAATCTAAAATAAAAAATTTAATTTTTTTATTATGATTGACTTATTTTAGTCCATGATCGTGTGTTTCATTTATATTTTTATTTAAAACTTTAAAAGTAGTGTTTAGTTTTGGTTGAATTAATATTATTATTAAAGTTTATTTAAAAACTTTAATAATAAATTGATGCTATATAAAGTTTTAGTATATGGTTTTATTGAAAAAATATATGTCTTTGCAGAGAGATCGTGCACCCCAACTCTTAGATCAACTGTCCACAACTAATTGTAACCCCCTCCCCTGCGTGCTTAATAGTTAATGTAAGGGAGGGGGCCACAAAACTCAACTAGAGTTAAAATCCTTTTGACATGTCAGGCGACAGTTAATTGCAACCCCTCGACCCTCGATTAGCCTAACTATGCCCGAACCCCCCACCCGACGATCAACGTTGTGGTGACGCGTGTCGAAGTGACATTTGTAGACATAAAGTAGACGATGCTTTATATATGACACCGCCGGATCAATCTCTACCAAATGGAATCAAATAAGAACTTGACATGTGTCCAAGTAAATGTGATTTGAGTCGACTGTTAAGAATCTACGCAACTATAATGAGTGATAATGATAGATCAACGAGATAAAGGCGTGTGAAAGGTCGGGTCTACGTACACGAGGGGTACGATAATTATAATTTTTCCACTTATTCAAACCTATCATCATATTCAAAGTACATTTTGCAGCCAAATGTCAATTATCATGTGTTAATCACAATCATGCATAATTATTTCACCAAGATTCTAACAGTTAAAGTCTTTGTCATCTACAAAAGCTCTAGATAGTTATCAAGTTATGATATACGAAGATCTTATCACTCATAGGAGATTGTAATTATAGAATGATTGAAGATCATTAATTATGTTAAGATGGTGACACACATACCTCCATCCGTGACACCTCAAGGGATTTTCATTTATTATAGCCAATCAAAAGTACTAAAAGAATACTTATTAATTATGAGAAACAATTATCACTTCTATAAAGATTAGATTTGACCAGGTCATAACAAAGTTTTAAATGTGTATGCGAACGAGAGAATAGATCGCCTCTATTACAATTGAAATGTTATTTTCGATTAATAACATGACCTTGACTGAGATTTCTTGGGAAGAGACAGTTCTAAACAATTGTTTTTCCTAAGAAATATATGTCGAGAAAAATGTTAAAGAGATGGATATCAAAATAGTCCTTATCTTTTAGGAAAATCTTAGCATTCTGAAATATCAGGGAATTGAATAAATTCCCATTGATTATAAAAGGAAGGAGAACTCAATGTAAAAGGAGCTTGCTTATCCCTAAAATATAAGATCTTTAATAAAATTCTACAAGTTTTGAGATTCAAACTTATATGTTTCAGTTCATGTGAATTCTTTCTTGATGTTATCTTCATGCTCGTAAATTCTTCTTGAATGTGTCTACCACCATGAGTGTGGTAATTTAGTACAACATCTACTACCACAAATTGCAAGGTATTTTAAAAGTTACATATTTTTGAGATATAATGTGAGTAATAATTAGACATGTACTTCATTTATTTCGCTTAGAGAATAAGGAAGAATTATTCTTTTCTTGTTCATTATATTATGGTTTAGATACATATTCATTTATTATTTCTTATGTATGGAAGTTAAGTAATATTTATCAAGAGATACATTATTTTGCTTTCACTTTTGTTTCTCTTTATTCTTCTTCCATTCTTTAAAATATCCAATTGTTTAAGACATATAAAATTTGCCTTCAAATCTTAATCTTTAAAATTTAAAGACTAGTAATACAAGACTAAACAAAGCAACAAAAAAATAGATCAACTTTAACAAAACAAAACAATTTTATGGAGGCCTTGGCATAGTTTCTTAGCCAGAAACACCTCAAGGGTTACAACATTCTTTTTGCACCGTTGTTGGGGACCGAATTAGAGAAATTCTACTTTTCCTCGGGTAGAATGACAAGAAATTCCTATACCTTACCGGTGAACAAGAGTTAGGAAGGCTAAAATCTTTCACCCGACAACTCCACATTTTCAATCCTGGTATCAGGAAAGAAGAACAACAGAGCTAACCCAGACCTAAAGAAAACTACACCAATAGCAGATCCAGAGAAAATATTGTCCAAGAGAAATCTTAGACAAAGACCTATAACACCTTCTACTATTCCTTCTGTTGCTAAACCATATTCTTCCACAAATCCAAAAACAAAAACAAAATCTCCTATTGTTTCAAAAGATTCTTCAAAATATTTTCTTACAACCTCTCCTAAGTTGTCTCTTTCATCATCTCCGAAAGATTATCCTCCTAGTTCTCCAGAAAAGCCTTTAACAGTTTCTACAGCCGATTCTATTGAATTCTTCGCTAAAAATTATATTGAACTTTCTCTCAAAGATTCAACTATTATCTCGTAAATATATTCCATTGGAAATTCTCCAAAGGAATCCCTAGAAAACTCCCCACGTATTTCCTTAAAAGAATCGCCTCTGAATTCTCCTGTAGAGTTTGTTGGCATTGTATAATTTGTGTTTTTGCAATGCTCATTACTTCAATACTTCTCTATGCTATTGCTAGTCTCATTCAAATAAGCTATTGAAATATGAAAGACTGTGAAAAAATTTAGTCTTCCAAAAGAATAGATTATGAGGAGCTCAACACACAAATGCTAATGAGTGGGAATCCTCTAAAGAGTTTTAAAAATGTATAAGGCGGATTTTGATAAAAATTAGCCACAAAATCATTTTGTTGCAGGTGTTGCAGAACAGGGAAAGGGAAGCTCAAGATCCTTGGCCAAAAAGAAGAGTTCAGATGTACAAGGTCATCACAAGTTTTGATCATTTTATGGAAATCTTGTCCACTGTGAGAAAGTGCAAAGTGTAATGGTGATAAAAGGAGTGAGGTTTTTTGTCAAGTTCAAGATTTGTTGTAGCATTTTACATCCTTTGTACCCCTAATTTACAGAAGGATGACAAGAAAAAAACACCTAAACCATCTCTGCAGTTTTTGCTAAGAATTGTCATAGAGATTGAAAGGACATCATGAGGTGAATGGAAAATGAGTTTAGAGGTAAATACATGGTTCCCAGTCATTTTCTGCCACTTGGATCTGCATGAATTACAACTAAATGGAGTTTTCTACGCAAGTTCTCTACACAACTGTTGTAGGTTGCAGTTACACAACATGCATGCTACGCAAATGACAGTTTTGCAGTCAACTTCAAAATCACTTCCTGAGCAACTGAAGAGGATTTTGGAAAAACACAGAGAGGTTTTTGTAAAGCATGATCTCAATAACAAAAACCTCTCTCATTTTTTACACAGGTGTCATAGTTTGAGATAGTCAAATGAATCTTTATGGTCCCTTTTTCCAGAATTTTGGATTTAATGTTTTCCTAGTTTAATCATCATCTTTGGGCGCAGATTCCGAGGAGATGGAGAAGAATTTTTGAAAACCAAAAGAGATATTTGTCAAGAACAAAATCAATAATAAAAATGTCTTTTATTTTTTACACAGGGGTTATTATTTGGAAGATATGAAATGATCTTTGAGGCCTATTTTCTAGAATTTCGCCAAACCAAATTTGCTGACAAAGTTCTAGAATCTTTGAAATTCGACTTGATGATCCTCCAACTAAGCAAGGTGGATCCAAAATTGATATGGATATTGAATTTTGGATACTCTCCTATCATATCCCATGATTTTCTCTTCAATTGACACATTTTTAGTTGGTTAAAAATCAAACCCTAGATAGTAGGATATGAGAAAACTTTTGGAAAATATTCTTTCCTAAGTTATTGTAACAACTCTCTATTTTTGGAAAAGATGGATTTCGAATTCCTTAGGCTAAAATATGATATTTATCTATATATTTGATCACTTTGAAGGTGCAGAGGGGAGTTGGCAGAAGTATAGGCATTTTGATCTTCAATGTAATTTTCTGAATCTAATAGAAACACGAATGTAGAAGTCATGAACTACTTATGAAAGAGATTCTAATGGTGGTGATCTGAAGAATTTACTCTTCTTTGTATGTATTCCTTGTGTACTTACTTTCATCTGCACTTTTCTTCTGTTTAAATTGGAAAATAAAAGGTCTAGAATTCATCTAATGGTGCTCTAGACTTAGTTTATTTAAATTTTGTTTATCTTCTTAACTGAGGTCATAATTCATCCTTTATGATGCTTTGATTATGTTATGTGTTTCTGATCTTCTTTCACCCTACATAATCAAACTCAAAACCGAAGTTCATCACCTTGTTAAACCTTTGTTCCTCTTAGGAGTTCTACCTAGCAGCCTTTTTTTTTTTTTTTTCCCAGGGGTTGACTCCATAGCCCTAGAGATACTATACCTCCTTGCTAGCAAACCTTTGAAAAAGCTATCTCAACCATCTAAATGTAGCCATCAGTTCAAAAACAATCTATCTATCAGAGATCAAGTCTCAGAGAGAGCCCTCTCTAGATTGGAAAGGCTAGTTTCTAGTCTTAAAGTTGGTTTGTAGGTTACCTTTGTAGATTGTTTCCTCAACCCAACAATTTACTCAGTGATAACAGAATGTCTGAGATTTCCTTTCTTATCACCTAAAGAAGAAAATTTACAAATTCGCCAAACATCTTTTTCAAAGAATTCTAAAAAAAAGAATAATTTAAAATATTGTTTAATTCACTTACTCCTGAAAATTCACAGATGTTAATTGATCATCTGGTCATGGCAAGAAATATTCCACAACAACAACAACAATAGCAACCACCTCCACCTAGGGTTTTTAATATGGCAACTGCTAAATATGACCCTTTGAATCTTCCTAGGAATTTGCATAATTTCCCTGACAACTACTTGAAACTCTTACCTAAGTTTAATGGGGAATATGAAATCACGACTTTCGAACATTTATCAACTTTTGATTACTTTATAGATAATTACATCATGAGCATGAAGACGCATATATGAGGATTTTTGTTCAAACTTTTGAAGGTGAGGTAAGAATATGGTTTAAAGGATTACCTTTGAATTCCATTGGCTCATGGGATGCACTAGAATCGACCTTTCTTAGTCAATGAGGAGAAAAGAAGGATCATTTATATTTCTTGGCTGAATTTGGGAATCTTAAAAAGAAACATAAGGAATTTGTTCCAGAGTTCATTAAAAGATTTAATAAACTCTATAATAAGATCCCTGCAGATGTCAAGCCTTCACAACCAGCTGCAAAAGTTACATTTGCTGGTTCTTTTGATCTAGATTTTGCCTTGTTACTTAGAGAAAGAAGAGTCGATACCTTAACTGATATGCAAGATGATGCAGTAGAAATCAAATCTAATATGATTACTTCAGGAAAGGCTAGGGTTAGAAGTGATTAAGGAGAATGAGAGAAAAGAAAACCGAAGAAATGTTTAGAATCATTAAAGAGTTATCAAATAAATTGACTGGGATAAAAATTGAGAGGAGAAGACCTGATAATAGAAATCAAAATCAATTCATAAGGCCTTTCAACCCTCCTCAAGTTTTACAAAGAGAAATAAGGAATGACGATCAACTGATACAAACACCTATAAATAATGAAAATTTGGTTGATAACTATGGGGAAGATTAAATCAAAGAGATTGATGAGGAAATGAATATGATGGAGGGTGGCCTTTCTGATGTGTATGTGACCTAGGATGAATATGAGAAATCTATAAGCTTCAATTCATGTTTTAATGAGGATGATAACAATAATCGGATTAACCCATCATCATCTTAATATAGGGTTTTCTCAGATGCTTTACAAGCTAAGTTGCATAAAAAATATGACTTTAGACTAAGGGAAAATGTAAATACAACCAAAACAAATAAGCAAGGTCAATCAGATAAAACACAAAATAAAAACAAGGGAAAATAAATTACAATATCAAAACAAAAATTTGATCAACAAGCAACTAACAAAATATATGCAAAACATAAAGAATCAGAGAAAATAAGTGGTTCTTTCAATCTGGAAAATGAACTAAATAAGATCAAAATTCCTATTCCTTTGTTAAAAATTGCAAAACATTATGTTTACAGGAAACAAGTAATGAAAATGATTGACTGTTCTATTGCAACAACCCAACCATATACACTAAATCTACAAGATAAAAGTCCTACTATGATGTTTGGTCCTCACATTGAGGAAAGAGGGGAAGCAATGGCACCAATTTATATTTCCTTAACAATTCATGAACATCTTTTACACAATTGCATGCTAGATTCAGGATCTTCTCACAATTTAACTCCAAAAATAGTTGTGGAGAAGCTATGTTTACAAATCATATGACCATTTCATGTCTTATATTCTTTTGATGCAAGGAAAGTTAGATGTTTAGGATTGATCAAATATCTTGTAGTTCACTTAGCCTAGATACTTGTAAAAAGTGTTTTGATGGATATAGTTGTGGCATATGTGCCTGTAAACTATGGAATGTTTTTATCCAAATCATGGGCAAGCAAATTAGGTGTCTTGTTACAAATGGACATGACATAAGCCAAAATTCCAATTTTTGGTGGAGAGACTAGGAGACTTTATAGGGAAACCAAAGTTTCTTACACTGTTAGTGATCCAAATCACCCTAATAATTATCCTGTCTATTCAAAAGATCAAGATTTGGGTTGTTTTATTTTATTTGTCAATGATGAACCATGACTTTGTACATAAAATGTAAATATTTATTTGTGTTAAAATAATGAGCCTAAAGAGGGAATGTGGAAAATGTACTTTGATGGAGCTTCTTCCTGGGAGGGATCTCGGGCAGGTATACTTCTAATTTCACCTTCTGGAAAACTCTTTCCATTTTCTTTTAGATTGTAATTTGAAACAGATTCCGCAAATAATGTTTGTGAATATGAAGCTTTAGTGTTAGGTTTAGAAGCTGCTAGGAGAACGAACATTGTGAATCTCATTGTATATGGTGATGCATAATTGATTTTCAAACAAATAAGGAAGGTTTATCTAGCGAAACATCCAATAATGAGATCCTAAATAAATTGTGCTTGGGACTTAATTGGAATTTTTTTCTTCTTTCAATATTCATGCAATTCCCACACATGTAAATCGGTTAGTTGATTCCTTAGCAGTAGCAGCAAGCTGTAATACCCCTATTTCCCCCAACTTGTAAATATAACTATATTTTGCTAAAAAGGTAGTGTAAATGTTTATGCTACTAATGTAAAAAAAAGAAGAGGAAAGTGTTGCATAACTATTGAAGGGGTTGCCAAGGTAGATCATGATGCATGAGAGTGAATAAATGAGGAAATTTCCCTTGCTAATTTAATAATCAAGAAAAATCCAAATTGCCCATTTTTCTAGAATCGTGGTTAATAGAGGGAGTTGGTAGATGAATTATCAACTTCCCACATTTATGAAATGGAATGGGTATTGTACCAAAACTACCTTGCCTCAGAAGCATGGGCATAAATGTACCCATCTAGGGGATTTTGGACTGACCCACGAATTGGGGGATTTGACCCATGAAATCTTATGGAAGAAGGCAAGAGACAAGGAAAAATTGAGAGAAGGGAAGAGGGAGACAATTGGTTGAGTTTAGGAGCCATTTTCTGAGTAGAGAGGATGTAGAGGAATTAGTCTGGTGACCGTTTTCTGAAAAGGGAGAGCATATGCATCTCTCTGGTTCTAAGAGAACTAAAAAAATGAATTTGTTCTAGGTATGGGAATTGTTGGGTAGCATTTCTAACCAAGTTGATAAACGGGGTTGTAGAGGATGAGTGCCCGAGGAAGCACTTGTTGCAGAATCCCTTGCTTAGTGGAGAGAGAAATAATCTACTAAATTCCCGCCGGAAGAGGAGAGTGATCTGTGTCCCTAGTTGTTGCTGAACAAAAGGAAGAGTCTCTCTCAGAGCATCATGATCTAGCTAGGGGGTGGCGAGCGGTAAATCCGCCTCGGAGTTGTTGTGCCTACGGTTGGGTGGAAAAGGGCACCCCTTTCAACAATTGCATCACTATTTGGTTTCTAGATAAGTATATTTGATTAAATCTCTATAGTGTTTAGATCAGAGAAAATGTTATACTATGTTTTAGAACTGTGTAACTTTAATTTTTGACAAAAATGACTTGAGAAATTTAAGTAAAATAAAGAAAATGTCTTAGTTGAAGCTCATTTGATTTAATTCCTTATCTCTTGACTATATGTCTATTAAAATAAGATTTATGGGAGTGGATGTTGTGGTTGACTGTGCTGTACAGTTTAATGCAGCTTGGGAAATGATGACTGAACAGTTAAAAATCTCTATAAAACATCTTAAAGAAGAGAGTGATTTTTTCTGCATAATAGTGTTCTATTTTAGTATGTCCTCAAATCCTATGCTAGAAAGCTAAGAGATATCAGATCTGCGTGGACTTTAGGAAATAATCCCAAATATGGAAAAACATTAGAAGTCCTTATAAATGATTATTGAGGAAAAATAATTAGGAAATAAACATGAAATTTTCCTAATTGAATTAAAATACAAAAGTTCTCAAAATTCTATTTTGGGCATAAATAAACATTTATGTYAAACTTGTGTTAAATCTCCTAAATTTGGGAAGAAGCCTCTTAAATTTTGGTGGGCAKTAAATCCTGGTAGAAATACCGAAATTTATTGTGGAGGTAAATCTTTGTCTTAGGACCAATTTCCTTAAATTTAGTAAGAGTAGTAAAGCACAGTAATAAGGAAATAAAATTTACTCATTTACCCACGAGAAGGGCGAGATTATAATTGTATTTTTAATTTCCAGAATGGATAAATCTTCTGGGAATATAAACTTTTATTAAATCCCTTTTTAAAGACTAGAAAACTATATTTTTCCTTTTCTTATTTTTCTGTAAGAGAAAATAATTTCCTTTAAATATTTCAGGTAACAAATATGTGCAAGACTATGGACATATATGTATATATGTCTATATACATATTATTATTATTATTAATATTATCATTATCATTTTGAAAATGGGGGCTAAAGTTCCTAGAGCGTGAAAGGCCTGAGACCAAAAGAAAATATAATTTAATACGATTCCAAATGCCAAAGTACACTAGGGAATAACTCATGACTAAATGCCTTAAACATCTCATGGTCTTCGGAACTTCGAGAGTTCGGGGCTCCAGGATGTTTGGGTGATGGATCTCACGAGCTATAATGGTCGGATACCCGAACCCTACCTTTCCCTGTACAAACGTTGCATATGCAATAAATATAATCAATTATATGATATTATATTCAATTGCGATCAAATTAACATAATTGAATGTAATAACCTTTTATTTGCAACTTATTATATTATAATTCAAAATAACTCATTGTATTTATATTACGTTGTAATACAAGTGGGTCCCCTCCAGAACTCTGGAACTTTGGGACTTAGAGTTATATGAGAATGAAGAATTGCATGGAAGAGCCGAAAGTGTGGACCTGGATATCTTTCCCTAATTCCAATATTAAATTATTAATTATAATATTGGAGAATTTTTAAAACCTGGGTGTAATTTTCGAGGGGTATAATATAATATATGATATTATATTAAGGTTTATTAAATAACCACACATGAATAAGGCCAACTCTTCTTCTTTCTTTTTCTAAATATTAAATAATGTTGAAATGTGCATAAGTGGGGCCACTTCGGGGCTCCAGGAGATTTGAGTATAAAGGATGTGTGGGAGAGTCGAAGGAGTTGATCATAATTTGGAATTTTATAAGCTTGGACATAATTTTCCAAAAAGGTTTAATATAATATATTTTAATTGAGATATTATGATATTTGTATGTGACACAATACCAACCCTTCTCCCCTTTTTAATTTGATATTTAATGTAAAGTCACATGTAAGCATGGACCCTTCTGGAGTTCGAGGCTCCG
Organism: Picea sitchensis; assembly: GCA_010110895.2. NCBI lineage: Eukaryota > Viridiplantae > Streptophyta > Pinopsida > Pinales > Pinaceae > Picea > Picea sitchensis. The sequence goes on along the minus strand of SNQJ01S0021141.1, from coordinate 63,895 downwards.
AGAGTTCGGAGCTTCGGGACTCTAGGATGTTTGGGGAAGATAGAATGATCTGAAAAGACCTTTTACACGACTATGGTTGAGTTATTATGCATGCATTGATTAACTAATTAGGAAGCTTAAAGAAAGAGGAAGAATTATAGAAGAAATATAGCAGCCATATGAACATGTACAGAACTGAAATGAAGCATAAAACAACAACAAACCATAACATCAATGTGATAACGGAGTTCGACAATCTCGCCTATGTCTTCGGGCGTTTGTCTCAGTGGGTGAGGCTTTCTTATTTATGTTCAAAGCTCAATAAGTACATCATAGTAGTGATAAAAGGTTACAAAACTGATCTGGTCTTGTTTTACCAGATCTCTAGAACCCAACAAAAGAAACGATACTCAAATCGGATGACCGGAGCTCCCAGAAATGGCCCGCAAAGGTGCGCTCCTCAACAACTTCCCTGCATAAAAATGGCTTTGGCTTGGCAAATCTTCAGCATAAACCTACTTTGAATCCCCTTCCATAGACTCAAGAAGGCCTAGTTTATATAGATCTGAATTTGGTAACCATCTCCCAACTTCCCCCCAATATATGGCCTAAAAAAGGGCCCAATATCCCCCCAAAATGGGCAAAAATCTCCAATAACAAGCCTAAAATCAATATAAAATCACTATAATAAAGTGGAAAAACCACTTTTGCAACAAAAATCAAAATTAGCCCTAAGGGCCTAGGCGTGCGCTCCAAAACAGGGTCATATGGCTATAAATGGCAAAGTGCCAGCCCCTAAGGGCTACGCGTTGGCCCTTGGCCCGCAAGCAATGGTCACATGGAGCAATGTGATAAGACCGTGCCCTAAAGGTGCACCCAAAACCATGGTCACCGCCCCCGAATACATGGCGTAATACCGAGTCCTAAGCACAAAACCTGCTAGTGGTTAAGCCTTGGAACGTGGCCCCCATGCCTTTTGCTAGATCCGCATAGTGGAGCGCCCTCCGTATGGCTGTGGTTAAATATAACAATAAGTTTGCGGCTGGGGCTTAGCCCCAACCCCCTTTTGCCTCTGCTTTACATTATAACCCACTTTATATAATATAAAATGGACTTGTATTAACAAGTCACTCCAATAGCGCGTTGGAAATCCAACCTGTCCCTAAGACATTTCCTCTACCAAAAGGTCATGGGGTCAAATCCCATGAAGCTCCAAAAATTTTACCCAACCACCGAATGTCGGGGTGCCACGTGGCAGCCCACGTCTCGGCCACGTGGCACCTTTTCATTTTCCCACGAAATGTGTCACTTGTCGAAATGGGATTGGACCTTGTCATCTGCTCAGTCAGCCTATTGTTGTGTTGCCACGTGTCTCAATGCTACGTCAACATGATGACGTCAGCATTGATTTTTTGCCTGTTTGGGAAAACGAACATAACGCGATATCAGGAGTATACAACATCCTTTTGAGCCCATTCAAGTTGCGTTGGGTTCGTATCGACGAGGCCTACACACACATACGTTTTGAAGCCATTCTGAGAACTTTGATTTTTAGACCTTTCTGAGCCCTATCAAGCTCTTGGATCTGATTTTGGATCATAGAACGTAAGAGAAAAACGGCCAAAGGCCGAACCTATTTTCCCGTATCCCAATGTTATGATAAACATTAAGTGAAATTAATTATATTATATTGTGATATAATTAATTATAGTTGCATAAATGTATAGTATGAGTGGGACCCTCTTCAGAACTCGACATTCACGAGATTTGGGTTCATAAAAGTGTGATGAAGAATTTTGCCGAAGTCCGGAGGCTTGGGTATTAATTGATATTAACAATCCTAAGTGCTCTCGTGATATATTTAATCATATTATAATATAACTAAATAGAATTATATTATAATATAATTAATAAAAAACAAATTCGCAGTAATAAATATCAAATTGAATATAGTTAATCATTTTCCCCTGTATATATATATATATGTGTGTGTGTGTGTGTGTGTGTGTGTGTGTGCGGAATTACATGAAAATTCAGTATGGAGTTGCGAGCCGAGGGGAATTGAATTATATACCTTAATTAAGGTTAATCAACTTAAGTATATTATGGAGAAATTAACCTCACTATGTTATAATATAATTACTCAGAATTATCATATGAGTAATTAATTGAATTATTGCTAAACTACTTCTAAGGGGGAGAAAGAGAAAGTAAAACCTCAGTAATTACTGGGCCATGAGTATTAGGCTAAGAAAAAATTAATTACTGGATAATTAGTTTGTGGAGAATAATTACCTTAATGAGGTTTAAGTAATTAATTACCAAAAAATGGTATTCTACGGAATATTAATTAAGTATTTTAATTGGACTATAGGACAGGGACAAATGTCATGCTCTAGTCGAGGAAGCCTAAGCACCCTACGGTGACATGGCAGAATGATGCTGACTAAGAACATCCGTGTGATGGCGCATGTTAATCTTCAATGGGTTGATGAGTTGAGTGGGGTCCAATAGAATTGGTAAACCTTAGGTGCCGAATGGATCATAACCGTAGGTCGGGAGATCTGGCATGCATAGAGACTGTCCATCAAGAGAAAAAGAATATTCCTCGATACCATATTCATTGGAGGTAAGCAAAGAGTGTGATGGGAGAAAGGCCGAGTTACGATGGATGCATGCCTGGGTGGATGGAAGTTCCATTGTGGCAGGCTAGGTTAGTGCCACATCAAGAACATGGTGTCGCCACATCAATTGGTGTGGACAATGTGGGGTCACGAGGATGCCACGTGACAGTAAGAGAGATATTGCCTATGTAAAACCAATAACTTCGAAAGGTCATAACCCTAATTCCAGAGCTCAGTTCTGAGTGAACTTACTGTCGTTGGAAAACTCTTGATCAAGAAAAGATGATGGAGCTGTGATAAATAAGATTTGAGATGATTGAGAAAAGCAAAACACTTATACCCCATCCCTTAAAAAGGTACTTAAGGGTCGGGTGTGTGACACAAGTACTTTCATGACTCCTGAGGTTCCAAATCTCAAATATGAAGTAGAGATGAAATACAAATCCTCAATTTCTGACAATGTCAAACATTGACAAGTATTTGAAGATGACCAACAAATTAAGAAATTTTTGGAAATGGTTGATGAATTTTATACAACCCATATTGATCAAGGAGATGACAAAGATGATGAACAAATGAATTATAATAGTCATTTTGATCTTAAATTACAAGATATGATTGCAATTCGTAAAATGATGGTGTTAAGAAACAACCAAATTCCAAAGGGGTTGGTGCCTTTAGAGAATTTGTTTGATAAAAATGATGTTGCTATTAAACCTACTATTCATCCTCAAACAAAGGAGGTTGAAGATTATAATATTGAGATTGATCAAGAACCAAAGAATATCAAACTTTTAAGATTTATGCTTGCTGATAAGAAAATAATGCATGTTGATCTGTTCAAAGAATTTATTGAAGTAATTGCTTGGTCATATGAAGATCTAAAGACTTATGATACCAACATAATTCAACACAAAATTCCACTGAAGGTAGGTATCATTCAGGCATAAATTAAGACAACTAAATCCTATTCTCTTCCCAGTTATTGAAAATGAACTTAAAAAGTTATTGGATGCAAAAATCATAGTTCCTCTTATATACTCTTCCTGGGTTGCAAATTTAGTACCCGTTAGAAAAAAGAATGGAGAAATAATAATTTGCGTTGATTTCAAGAATCTCAATAAATCCTCATTGAAAGACAATTATCCTCTCCCAAAAATGGACCATGTATTGCAAAAGGTAGTTGGAGCTAATATAATCTCTATGATTGATGGCTTTTCGGGTTATAACCAGATTGTTGTGCATGGGAAAGATAGAGCGCTGAATGCATTTACCACACTGTGGGGGACCTTTATGTATGACAAAATGCCCTTTGGTTTGATGAATGCAAGAGTAACATTTCAGAGAGCGATGGACATAACGTTTGTTGGGGAAAATGATACATTTATTGTGATTTATTTAGATGATCTAATAGTTTTCTCTAAATGAGATAATGTTCATTTAAAACATCTTAGGCAAACTTTTGTTAAATGTAAAAAAAATTGGTTTGTCATTGAATCCTAAGAAATCTCATTTTGCTATGCAAGAAGGGAACTTACTTGGACAAATTGCTCGAATGAAGGAGTCAAAATCAATCCTCAACATGTCAAGGCAATTAAGATTATCATCCTACCTAGAAATAAAAAGGAAATTTAGTCATTTCTTGGGAAGATTAATTTTTTGAAAAGATTCATTCCCAATTTTGTTGAAGTAGTAAATGATTTAACTGATATGCTTAAAAAAAACAGTGAGGTTAAGTGGTCTTCAGAGGCTAGAAATTCATTTGATAAGATTAAAAAAGCCTTGGGAGAAGCACCAGTGTTAATAAGTTCAGACTATTCCAATGAGTTTTTTTATATTTTCTTCTGCCTCTGATAATACCATTGTTGCAGTCCTTTTACAAAGGAATGAAGAAAAACAAGAACAACCAATTGCATTTTTCAACAAAAGTTTGAGAGACTCAGAGCTCAAATACAATATTATTGAAAAACAAACTTATGTTGTAATGACCCTCTTGGTTTTTGATCATCAAGATTTAAGCAAGACAAGAATAAGACAAGAATATAAATTGTTATTGTTATTATTATTATTTTATATATATTTTTGGTAATTGTAACGTCCTTCTTTTAATCACCAAGAGTAAGCAGACACAAGGAAAATAATTTATTAGAAAACCATATGTAACTTTATAATTGAGGCAACCTAATACAACATTAAACATGTAATAAAGTAACGTGTATCACCTAAGCAAATTACAAAATCCTTTTTTTTTTTTCTCTCTAGAACTAAAAGATATTCTAGCACTATTTCTAAATGCTTCTCTCCAATGTAACAAATTGTACATGTATATTTGTTTGTATACCTTATTTAAGGTTGTGCAACTTGCACATTATTTTAATTATGTCAAGCACAGGTTATAAATTAAAATTCCAATAAAAACCATTAATTTAAAAATCATTAATCTATTTCTTGTGCCATCTATCTCATTAAATATAAAAATCAAAATCTTTAAATCTATTTCTTTTGTTGTCTATTTCAATAATTATAAAAATAATTTAATAAGTCATTAACATAAATCTTTATCATAACTCATCAATCAATATCATATAACTCATTATATATAAACCCTAAATAAAATCAATTAAATCCATAACGCTTTTCTTTTCCATATCTAAATAAAATCAATTAAACTATATAACGCTTTTCTTTCCATATATAACTTATGAATTATAATATATATATATATATATATATATATATATATATATAATTGTATGCTGAGCAAATAAATTGTTATGAACATAAAGATATATAAAAATAAATATTAATAACATAATAATTAAATGATAATTAATAAATAAAAATTATTAATAATGAAAGGACATGTCTCAAAAGGACATGACTATTGGTAAAAGACACCCCTCAAGGTATATAAGCCGAAGCCCTCATTCCTCATTTGTAATCATCTTACTATATATATATATATATATATATATATATATATATATATATATATATTTGTCTCCAGGTGGATTTGATTACTATATTCCAAATATTTTGATTATTTGTGCCTGACAAACTTTGTTCGTCTCTCATTTGTATCGTGAGTCCTTCCCCGGCATTCCATCGACATTTAGTCAGCTAGCCAACAATTTTTTCATATAGTTTTTCTGAAGTTAGGGTTTTTGACCAACTCTAGCCTTTGGCCATATAAAAACTCGAAATTTCATCAAGATGTTCCAAGAAATTCAAAAATAATGTATCGCACTGGTTTTATGAATAAAATGAAAAAATAAATAAAAATCAAATTGTTTCAATATAAAAGTTACATAGAAAATTATAAAGTCAAACTATTAAATACAAAAGCGAAATATTACCGAGGAGTATAATCGTTAGTTGACCAACAATTACCAAGAATTTAGGAGGAGTAAAAGGTGCATCTACATAACTCTTTACAAGGAGTAGAAGTGAAGGATATAAGTTAAGTATATATCAATATAATCTTGAGCCATTTTTCCTTTGAAAAAGTTAAAGAAGTCAAAAAGGCAATCCCAAACAAACCCAAAACAAAACCTCACGTCAAAGGTCACGATTATTCATTTAAAAAAGTTACTAAGTTTATTAAAAGGGCCCATGAAAAGAGATAATATTAATATTATATTTTAAAAAGAAAATATATTATTATTAAGAGAAAGTATATTTAGTGGGGTTGTTAAAAAGAAATATTTTTTTCATAAAAGCTACCACAAAGTGTAAAAATGTACTCCATTATTGAGTAATTGAAGTTACGTACAAGTATTTGAAGTTTTTAAAATAAAAGGGAAAAAGTAAAAAAGAGTATTTAAAGGTGCCCCTTTTAAAAAAAGATTTTTAAGATAAGTACTATATAAGATATTACTCTAAGTTTCAATTGACAAGCCTGAATATGAAGTGATATGAAGTTCATATATATGAAATGATATGAAGTTCTATAAAGTTTATCCCCCACTTACTCTGTGTGTCACTTATGGCTCATAGTGGGCACACGTAGAGGTTATAGTGGTATCAATTGGATAACACAACCATGTGTAACACGAGTACATGCCCAACTAGTTGTTGATTCCGACAAACACAATATATATATATATATATATATATATATATATATATATATATATATTACCCCCTAGATGGGTGTCACCACAGAATAACGCACAAGGGCCTGGACATGCATACCTAATATAGTCTACCCACGCTCCTTTCTCACCCTCCTTACCTCTCTGACTACTTAATGAGGGAACTTAACTCTTGGCAGGCTATTCACCGGGCCAAGTACCCGCATCTAGCTCCTTCACACAAAGGTAAGCAATGGCGATGGGATGGAACTTCGACAGGTCTCATCAAGCGCGAAGGATCCTTCGACTATTTCTCTCGGCGTTGGGTTATCCAATCCATTTTCATCTCTTGGCTTCTACGCTTCCTAGCTTCGACCCTGTTTTGCAATCCCCTCTCCACTTTGTCCCTCCGACTTCCCTTCTTTTTCTTGCCCCTCCTTCTCTCTTTCTCATCTTCTTGATGCCGAGGGTAAGAGGCAAATCGCTGCAAGTGATATAATACTTATGGGCGTGGTCTCCATCATAAGCCCAACATGTAACCCTCCTCTCACACTCTTTCCACCATGTCCTTCTCCTTTGTCAACTTCTGGGCTTGTGGTCAAATGGTTTACCGCCCCAGTAATTGGTTTTTCACCTGAACTTAAGGAGGACGAGCCTTCGAATCAGCTTCCCCCTACTCACCCGGTCACCCCTCCAACCGCTTCACTCTGCCTCCTCCCATGATTCTCCTGCCTCTCCACACTCACCTCCACCTCTTGCACCCGATGATGAGCACTTGGGGCTTTAGAGCACAATTGCAATTATATAGGACCTCATCTTTGAGGTCAGGCGAGACTTGGCGGACTTGTAGTTCATATTTAAGGTGTGGACGCGACACGAGGAGCGCCTTGAGGCGTTGATTTCTACTCAACTTCAAACGAATCTGGCTCCAGGGATAATGGCCTCGGCCATGGCGCCAATGACAAATGCAGGAGGGAAGAAGACCCAACTAGACTCGGGTTCAAAGTGATGACTGGTGTCTCAAGTTCATAATCTATTTTTTTCCAATGGCGTTCTGGTTATCCTCTTTTGATTCAGCCCTACGTGGCTTAATTGTCTACATGCATAACTTTAGGCATAGACATATGGATATAGACTATGATAGTCACTTAGTTTTTAAACATGGTTATGGATTGATAAATGGTTGCATTGGCTCTCCACCCCGCCAAGGATGGGTGATGCAAACCACCCCAATGCCGCTTGTATATTTTAATCGTGTAAGGTCCTTATCACAAATACCCCACTTATATATATATATATATATATATATATATATACATGCACTGAAAGTGGGCTCTAATGGTTAAGAACATGTGTTTCCTTAAGAGGTCAGCAAGTTCAAATCCAGGGTAGGGTAGGATACCTCCTCGTAGGACTTTTACCAAATCACATGGGGGGTCCCTTGTCCCACAAACAGGGGGTCTCATACACCACTTTAGTCGGTGACCTTAAAATTAAATTATAATAAAAAAAAAAAATTTCATTATTATTATTATTATATTACAAAAAGAATTATTAAAACAAGGTATAGCAAAAAATATAAGAGAGAAACCATTAGAAAAAATTACAAGAAGTAAAAGCAAGACAAATGACCAATTATTAAAAAAAAAAAAAGACCCCATACCTCGTACATCCAAATTAATTATCGAAGGGATATTATAAAAAATAATCATAAGGCCATATTCAAAGTTATAAAAAATGCATAGCTTTATATATTATTTATGGATAAAGGAGAAGTAAACGTATATACAAGGTGATCTTTTTAAAATGGTATTTAATTTAGACACAATTAACTAATGCACTATTTTTATAAAGCATAAAAAAAGGTTACTTAAAGTGATATAAAGTATAAAAAGTGTAAAGGAAATATATATATTTAATATTTTTGGAGAGAGGAAAGTGAAGATAGAAAGAAAAAAAGGGTGAAGAAAAGTTTTCAAGTACAAAGCACTTTAAAGGTACAAATTGATTAAAATTTAAAATAAATCTTAAAACCAATTCAAGTTTATAAAAAAAAAAGGGACAATTCCATATATAAATGAAAAATTTTGGACTAAATGTCCTTTTGTGAAATGGAGTTTGACTATATGACAACTTTTAAAAATCAAAATCACTTCTGTCTGATTTGTGGGAAATCATTTATTATGGAACAATATCAAGATAATTTAGAAATACAATCACAAATATTGAAAGGAGAACTAAGACATTATAAAGCAAGTAATAAAAAATTATAGTTTGAAATTGAGAAGGAGAAATATTTTAATGGGTTAACAGAGAAAGATAATCGATACTTGAAAGAGCGTATTCGGGAACTCATCGAACAAAATGAAGAACTAAAGACCAAAAGAAAAAATGAACAAAGACTCTTACTAGAACTAGATGAAGAAGGACACACAAAAAATCATAATCAAAATTTGCTAGTTAAAATCAGAAAGTCAAAAGACAAGAAACAAGGGAATAAAAATTCAAAACAAAAAATCACATCCTAAGGAGAAGCCAAACCAACTAAAAAGGAGGAAGAAATTTCCTGCCTAAGGAACCTTAACCACAAGTTACTTGAACAAATTAAAATCTTAAAGGTCGAAAGAAAGGAGAATCTAGAATCCTAAGATGGATAAGGTTGTCCAAAAACAAGGAAGAACTTCTTCAATGCATTAAGATGACATAATTAGGATTTACTATTAACTCGTGATTAAAACCAAATCATTATAAGAAGTCTTTACAAGAATATCTAGATCACAAAACATCATTAGTCGACAAGGAAACAATGACTGACCCAATAGACAAATTATCCAACATTCAAATTTCGATAGTAGAAAAAGGAATCAATACAAAGTCAGTTGATGTTCAAATTCAAAAGAATGCTTACATTGACAAATCGCTATAAACATCAAAAGAAGATGATTCCAAGGAAGAATCAAAAGAGATTAGGATGCATTATCGTCATCCAAATCACAAGAGTCATTACTACCAACGACTAGGAGAAGAGGAAAATAAACAATGTTCTTCTTACCAATTGTTATCACCAAGGTCAACCCCCTGACTGCTAAGAAGGCCAGAGCTGGTGCACTTAAAAGATAGGAGTTTGTTTGTATTTTGGTTTATAGATAAAGGATGATAAGGTTGGTCTTTGTGGTACAATCAAACTACGAGGGAAAGGTTGTATCACTTATCTAAGAAAAAACTTCAGATGCTTTTAGGCTTTCAACACTTCAAATCAACACACAAGGCTTTCATCCTTAGATCAGTCATAAGTAAAAATTCCTTATAGAAGAACACATAAACAATTTTTCCATATGCATAAGATCTTCAGGTTTTAAAGATGTTAATTCAAAATCTGAAGCAAAGATAACATCAAATACTATAACATGAAATAGGTGAATTAAAACAACATTGCTATCTCATTCATTACCATTTCACTTTGACAACTTGATATAAAAATCACACATATAATATTTGAATAAAGATTTACAGAGATATAAAGAAGAAATGACCATAAGCATGAATAGATCTCATGTAAAGATAAGCTACTGAAATATTATTAAGTTCATGAAAATACAACTTCACTTTCACAGTTTCTTGTTTTTCTCAAAATTTCCAACCCCCCCTCGATGCTTCCTTCTTCCCATATTTTTATAGAAAAAGGATTACATTTCTCAGCTCTATCCATTACATCAAGAGATCAAGGAAGCCAATTCTAAATTGTGGCTATTCTCATGAAATTTAGTAACTAAAACACCAAATCTGGAAACAAATCTGAGTGAAATATGCTTCCTTACCCATATACTAGAAAAAGAGGTCGAGGATCCTATCCTTTCATAAATATGATGCAACAAATCGTCAAAGCATCGAAACCTTTGATTCCAAAATCCCTAAAAACTAGGAGATTAGTTGGAGTAGATATTTTTGCAAAAGAAAACCTCGCGAATTTCTGAACAATAAGGCCTAGAAATCACTTCGAATCTCCCAAACCGTAATAGATAGGAAAAAAATGAGAGAGGCTTTTATTATTAGGTCCATTAGTGACAAAATTTTCTCTGGGATTTTCCATATTCCTCTCCAAATGTTCGAAAATTATGCCCGAATTTAATGACAAAAATAGGGAAAATCGTAACAGAGCGCTGCAAAATCATTTCGTAGCGCATTTTAAAAATTAAACCATAACATATGTTGCAATTTTGAGAGAGGTTTTTGTAGAAGATATGGTTCTTGAGAAAAACCTCCTTCGGGTTTTTACAATTCATCTCCATACTCTCGGAATCCATGTCTGAAGTTTCTATCTCAAAGAGGCCTGAAAAATACTTTGTTTTTTTCTACCATCAGTTTTGAGATTGATTTTTCTTGTAGAAATGATGGAATTGAATGCTGGAATTATAGATTTCATGATGAGCTGGACTCTCCATTCCACAGTCATCTATAATACTTCTTTTTGCACCCCTGACCATCTTGCAAAGCCAAAATCTCGAACAGGTATCAAATATGAACAAGAAACAAAAGGTATGACAAACACCCTCCACATATTTCATAAAATAGCTAACCCTTGGCTTTCACAAAATGCAGAGTAACACTATTTGGAGATAAGATAATTGATTAGCTACGTCTTCCCACTCAAGACACTGTGAAATCATTTCGTAGTGCTTTTATGCAACCTCATTTTAATACATGTGCTACGCAAAATTTCGTAGCAGATTTTTATATAGTGGAGAAACTTTCAACTAGCATTCATGAACTACCTCCAATTCAATATTATGGTAAACATCATTCTTCACAAACTCAATCAAAACCTTAAACAAATGAAACCATAATGAAAAATACAATCATAAAAATAAATCAAGGGAGTTTGAAAACGATATAAAAACAACAAGAATTGAAGGATAAGGAAAGAAAATGTCAAAGAAGATGAGGATTCAGAGCAACAGAGATAGTAATGACTTGTATTGGTGATTTGAGGGTTAACACCAACAAACAAACTATCACACTGGAAAATAACGAAGACAAAATCAATAACTTGTAGGGAAGCCTAAAATGAGAATCCCCATCCTAACAATCGATCATCAAACAATTCCAATGAAAGTAGATTTGGAATGGATCACTCCCCGAAAGATGCAACAAATGTCAGATAATTGGCTTAGGTTGATGGAAAACTGGTTTGGACTGTTAGTTGTCATTGATGTCAACCCTTAATGATTGATGTAAACCCTTTTAGAACTCCGGTAACGAATTTCGGTAGCACAAAGGCATGGGTAAGGGACCCGAGTCTGTTTGAGGTATAAAAGCATGAAGATTAGTGAATTTAGAGGTAAAACTATTCTAGATGGATGATATATGTCATGCCATTTCCGGTGATACGTGGAACGTCACATAACTCCTCACAGTCAGAGAGTTATGGCCATATGAAGTTGGAGAACCCTCATGAGTTATCTATAAGCCCCTAGAAGGTCAAATAAGTCAATTATTCTAGAAGCTCCTAGAATAAGTGTACTAGTCAAATTGATGGTAACTAAGATTTAATCATGGGTATAGTTGTTTCATTAAGAAAATAATTAAAAATAAATTAGTTGCAACAAGAAGTTGCGAGTTTGGTAATTATGGTAAAATAGTTGTGATGAGAAGATTGAATAATCAAAGTGGTTTACCAAGAAATAAATTAAATAATAAAGTGGTTGCAACAACAAGAAGTTAGTTAAGGGCAAATAAGTTATGAATTGACTAATTATAGAAAAGTTTGTTGCAACAAGAAGTTGTGAGTAAAGATAAATTATTTAAGTAATAAAGTAGTCAAAGTGATTGCAAAGAGAAATTATTTAAATAATAAAGTGGTTGCAACAAGAAGTGGCGAGTTTACTATATATGGATAAGTCAAAGTGGTTGCAAAAGAAATTAATTAAATAATAAAGTTTGTTGCAACTAGGAGTGGAGAACTTACTATTTGTGGAAAGTGGTTAAGTTAAGTGGACAAAGTGGTTAAGTGGAAAAAGTGGCCAAGTGGACAAAGTGGTTAAGTGGACACAAGTTGATACTTCTAAAGAAAGCTATTTGAAGAGTATAAATAAGAGAGCAAGGGTATCCCATTAGCACCTATTGAATATCTATTTTATGAAAGGTTATTCAGGCAGGTATTATTGATACAGAAAAAATGCGGCAGAAAAAGTGCGGTAGAAAAATCGAGGTAGGAAAAGTGCGGAAGAAAAAGTGCAGCAGAAAAATCACGGCAGGAAAATTGAGGTAGAAAAAGTGCGGAAGAAAAATCGCGGCATAAAAATCGCGGTAGGAAAATCACGACAACAAAAGTGCGGCAGAGAAATCGTGGCAGAAAAACCGCGGTAGAAAAAGTGGGGCAAAAAAAGTGCAGCAGAAAAACCGCGGCAGAAAAATCACGGCTGAAAAATCAC
>SNQJ01S0021141.1:3899-24343 GCA_010110895.2 Picea sitchensis | reverse complement strand
GTAAAAGGAGCTTGGTCCGCTTGAAAAGATAAGATATTTAATAAAATTTTGCAAGTTTTGAGATTCAAACTTATATGTTTCAGTTCATGTGACTTCTTTCTTGATGTTATGTTCATGCTCGTAAATTATTCTTGAATGTGTCTACTGCCACGACTGTGGTAATTTAGTACAACATATACTACCACAAATTGCAAAGGCATTTTAAAAGTTATCAATTTTTGAGATATACTGTGACCATTAATCAGACGGGTACTTCATTTATTTCGCTTAGAGAATAAGGAATAATTATTCTTTTCTTGTTCATTATTTTATGGTTTAGATACATATTCAGTTATTATTTCTTTTGTCTGAAAGTTAAGTGATATTTATCAAGAGATACATTGTTTTGCTTTCAGTTTTATTTTCTTTTATTCTTCTTTCATTCTTTAAAATATTCAATTGTCTAAGACATAGAAAATTTGCTTTCAAATATTAATCTTTAAAATTAAAAGACTAGTAATACATGCCTAAACAAAGCAACAAAAACACTTTGTTTTAAGACATATCAACTTAAACAAAACAAAACAATTTTATGGATGCCTTGGCACAGTTTCATAGCCAGAAACAAATCAAGGGTTACAGCACAACTCATGGCCAAAAAATCATCGATTTTGGTTATTTTAGAAGAAAATATTAAGAGAATCTCGGAGAATATAAAACAACAACTTCAAAAACTTGTCCTTATATTCGTAATAGTGTTACCCATCCTCCAAGCCTCTCTTTCAAACTCCCTTTTGATGGGGGTATGGAACAATTTATTGAGCTTGACCCTGCTACTACAACAAAATGTATCACCCCTGTATGATGTAAAGTACCAAGCATCAGGGGCCTAGTTTCAGGTGACTCGATAAGGCTACCCATTGTCACTTCATTATCTCTTCCTCTCTCTTTAGGTTGGATCTCCTCCAACTCAAGGGGGGTATCCCTAAATAAGATTGCTAACACTTTGGAGTGGGGGTTGTTATCACACAATCTATAGCTTGGGAAAATCCCAAACCAAGTCACTAAGGTGAGAAAAATACGACAATACCCACCCACTGTCACCTTAGATAAACACTCCCCTCGCTTTAGTGATGATGAAATCACCACAAGGGGGAATCCCAGTGACCCTAGGGGGATTGAGATGGAAAGTGTAAGAATGATAGATGAACACCCCTATAGGCCAATATTGGAGAAGGAGTAAGGCTTGATAACGAATCTTGTAGATGGAGAATGGTTTCCAAGTGTTGTGTACCTGCAAAATAGTGTTAGCCCTGCCTAGAACAAGACACACAATAGATATACAAGCCTTAAACCAAAGGGGATAAAGCAAGAATCCTTGCTATCCCAAATTGAAACATTATGGAAATATTATATATATATATATATATATATATATATTAGCAACAAATGATAATAATAACTGCAAATTTGACCATCCAAAATCTAGTACAAGATATCAGAAATAAAGCTAGCAATGACTAGTCAAACTTCCAATGGTTAGGGAAAGACTTTGGTGGCATTGTGGGCTGTTTATTAAGTGTTATCAACAAGTTATTATGACATTGAAGTGGCTGTATAAAACAATTGCTAAAACAACAATATATATCCATAGAAATCAACAAGTAACCCGTCTAAATTATAACTAATAACTAGTATAACAATAACCAAGGTTTACAAGTGAATTTTAACGGTAGATTAGTGAGAAATAGATGATGAAAAAATGATTTTGCAGCAGCCTTGATGTATATATCATAAATTTTTAACAACAAATAGAATCACTAGGCTAAAGAATATTCCCTTAGGGAAACAAGAATCTTATAGCATGTAGAATCAATTCCAACTTAGACAATTGCAATCTCTCAACAATTCACGTATACCAATGCAACTATTTTATATCTCTAATGAAATTTAGACTAGTGATTAATCAATTGGGAAATGAAGTCTCTTGTGTAAGAGCTAGTTTTGTTACTTCTTTAGGGATGTAAGCCCTTTTACTCCCTAGAGAAAACAAAACTAGCAAGGTAAATCTAGGAGGGTGTAAGCCTTTTTACTTCTCCTAGCAACCTTTGCATAAAATATAGCTTATTAAAAGATAACAAGGTAGACTTGATGGAGGGTTTATGCCTTTATACTCCTCCAAGGGTTTATATGAATTAATGCTTGAAACAAGAAAAAACCAAACAATAAATGCAAAAATTCCTTACCAATTCCAAGAATAACATGAAGAAACCCTTCTTTATCAAGTATATTCCACCAAAAATACCAAGAACTAGCATCCAAGAGATAACACCTTACTTCTTCACCAATAGACAAATACTAGCATCACAAAGAGAGATTCAAGATAAAGATAGAGCCAAATTCCCAAGTAGGGTGAAAATTTCAGCCATACACTATGTAATTCTCAAGTGTGTGATGATTCAAATGACAAAGTGGTGACCTATATTTATATGAGGTAACCTAAAACCCTTTTGTCCACTTTTTGAAAAGTCAACATCAAATTAGAGATGCTGACCTCCCTATTTGTCCTTTTACATCTTAAAATTCAAATTTACAAAAAAAAAATCCTCTCTTAGGGGTGATGTCATGCCCTAAAGGGTGACGTATTGCCTCTAGGAAATATGTCTTTGCCTAGGATGAAGATCGTTGGGACTCCAAAGTCCATAAATCATGACGCCAAGTGCTCTATGATGTTCCAAGTCTCTCTCTTTCTCTCAAACCAAGCCACCTCATCATCAACCAAGAGAAACCCCATCAGACCCTAGACATCTGGGGCATAGAAAGTGACGTTTTGGGCCTTCCAAGGCCAACGTTAGGGTGCAAAAGGCTGGAAAATACTCATATCATGGTGTCCAAGTGCCTCCAAAGGAAACATTCATCTTCCCATGTGTCTAAGGAGAGGGGGTGCATCATCCAACCTATGGGCTTCATGCCCCAATGAAGGTCTAAGGAACCTTGTGCGTCTATTTTTGTGAGAAATATTTCCTCGTGGACAAGCTAAGATCCCCGACCAAGACCCCTATCTTTGGTCCAAAGATAGAAGTGAACACATGGTTACTACTTTCCCTATAGATCTAACTCAATCAATCAAGCAAGAGAGAAGAAGAATGTGACATACCTTATTGTGATGTTCATCCTCACTACTCCAATCCTTGGGCTTGATCTCCAAGCTCCTCAACATGACCGAAGTCCTGGAAAGACTAGAAAAGGAACTCTTCCTCCTACTCTATATGATTAGGTAAATAAGATCTATCTATGAATACTGAAACAACAATAGACAAGAAAATGTAGATGTAGAACACATGAACTTGAAGGGAATAGGCCAAGTTTATATTAATTGCAAAGCCAAAATAAGGCACTTACAAAGCATGCTTGATGATGCAATAACTTATCCAAGTTCTCCTCGTCCAACCCTTGCATGAAATCCTTGAAATCAAAATGCTGATGCTTATCCTAGGATCAAAGGTTTGACATCTGAATTCTTCCCCCCTTCACCTTGGTAATACCTTCAATATATAGGCTTGAGAGGCTTGAGCACCATGAGATAATGAGGGAGATGGTTGAGGATATGGATCCTTAAGTTGGGATTAAATCCTAATATAAAACCATAGTATATGATGCGAGCACAACCAACCTCATTCTTTAAGAGCTGGCCCTTAGGAAAAGGAGGGAGATCCCATATTTCCCTCTAACCAAACTGGCACCCCCCCTAGTGAGAGACAAAGCGCCATTGGCAACACCTTAACATGGCAGGGGGAGCACTGATGCTCACTAAGCATGGGTAGTGGAGCGCCACCCTTGTAGAATGCCCCAAAATGGTGAAATTTCCAAGAAAAAGGTGTGTTTTGATTGTCAAATGATGGGGCTTCTTCTTCCAACATGACTTAGGGATCATGACAAATGTTTATGTGGTGTCAACGGGTTGTGACACTTAGAAAAGTGAGTGCGACACTTAGAAAAGTGAATGCGGCACTTGGTAAGGTGCATACGACACTTGAGACAGTGCATGTGACACTTAACAAGGTGCATACGTCACTTTGCGACACTTAAGTGTGACATTTTGATGTGTAATGGATGCCCCCTAAAGTGTAAGGTCAGAAGAGAAATCGATGGCTGAAACACTTTACAAATTCTACAATGCAAGGGTTCTAGAGTAGGAGAACCTGGAAGAAGCTGCAAACAATAATAAATCAGTATACATATATGTTCCATTTCCAAGGCAGGGATATCTATGCTTAGAATACAAGTTGACTCAAAGCATGGCCTTCGACCAATACAATGTGAATCCATGAGAATATTGACTAAGGATATGGCCACCAGAGATACAATGTGGATCCATACCTTCATGACATGAACGGATCGCAGCCATGAAAAATACACAGTGGAGCTACGAGATGATAAAACATAACCACAAAACAATACAATGTGGATCTATGTGACAATATATATATCAATAAGATTGCCAATATGGTGATTGTACTGAAATATTTTACATTCTCAAATGATCTCCGTTGCAGCCTGGGAAAATCACATAATAGAGCGATTGCCCAATCCATGGTCTTCATCCCTAACCTGGTATGGTACGAATCTAGCCATGTGAATAGACGACTTGATGTCAAAAATGGTAGAAACCACTTGATTACTGGTCATTGAGGTATACTATTAAAAAGTGCGAGGGAAATCACTGATGATGACAATGATTCCCAAGGTGCCTTTAGTACATTCCAACGAATGTGAATAAATGAGTTGAGATCGAACATTCATGGAATTATTCGATCAGAGGTCAATGGTGTAAACCTATTGTCGAAAGCGAGGAGGCCTGCCATTGAGGCATGCAAGTCCCAAGGTACTAATTGGTTTGTAAGTCTAATTCCTAGATAATGTGTTGAAGTCAACAAGAAAAGACTCTTCGAAGGAGGGCCATGATGTATCCCCCATCATCGAAAGGAAACTGACATAGCAAAGTGATGTGAGATCGTATATTAAATGAGTATGGACTGACACAGGAAATGGAAATCAGTAATACGGCAGATGGATGGTTTGAAGTGAAACTTCCCTTGAACATTGTGAGGCATGACAAATGACTTGGAAGCATTGAATCGACAAGTACCAAGAACATAATGTGATGATAATAAGAGCACTCTTCGATTGGAACTTAAAAGTATAATGACACATGGAATTGGTATGACTTAGAGATAAGCATATTACCCAACTGTAAGATGAGATGCAAGCAAGTGCCATGTTCAAGAGTGACAACAATAGCTGTCATAATGGATTCCAAAAAAAAACTTGATCCACTTCCTTCAATTTTTTCCCCATCATGATTAATGAGTACCTATTTGTTTTTTAATGAGCTTGAGGAGGATAATAAATGCTCGATACAACTCATCTTTGATGAGTCCCTCGACATATCTTTAATGAACCTGATGAAGGATGGGTTTAGTCCTATATGTGTCCTATAGATTAGACTCACATAGGTCCTTCAATGCATAATTTTACGAACCCAAAGAAGGTAAACTCAATGGGTTTTCACGTTTAGAGATTCTAAAAATAACTTAAAGATGACTCCATGGGTGACTTTTTTGTAAATTTAGTCTCCCAAGCCCGAAAAAAGTGTAAAACAATACAAGGGAGAACTATTCTAGTCATGCTTGACTAGAGTATTCATTTTTCGTAATTAGTCTCACGAGGCCGAAAAATAGATAAACTACCACTCAAAATATGCCCTTTCAAACCTTTTAACGAGTGTGAAAGGAAGCAAGCTCACTCGACAATATTTTCATGTTTAGGGAGTCTGAAAAGAGTTTAAAGGAGACTCCAAAGAGTTCCTTTTTTGTACAGTTTTTATGAGTCCGAAAAAGAGATAAAAGTATACTCAGTCACCTATTCTCATGTATTAACGAGCACGAGAAAGAACAAAGACTGAGCTTGATAACCTATTCTCATGTATTTACGAGCATGAGAAAGAACAAAGACTGAGATCGTTCTAGAAAAGACTATTACGTTACGATGGGAATGACCCTCAAGCGAGGATCACTCCTAGAAGTGTGTCTCTCTAGAGGTATTTTCCCCCCTGCTTGCATGATAGAATCTAGTGGCTTCGCTCCAACATGATGTCAAGAGGCTAGAGACCAACCCCCCCAAGCGTCATTTTCTCTGACGACTTTTCATATTTCCTTGTTTAGGCGTCTGGTTACTAATAGGAATATTTTCGCTAGGAGAATGAAAAGAATGTTCAAGTATTCGATCCGGAGTGAGACTCAATTTGAATGGAAGGGGGTCTGTTTCATTTTTTAATGATCTTGACAGAGACAATGAACTATGCTCGTGATGACCAGGTACTACCAAAGGATAAAGTGATTCTAGGGATTGCTACACCTGAGTCGAAATTATATTTATCGTGGGAACTGGCGGGGTGGAAGGATAAAGTAAAGGAAAAAATCCCATGAGCGAGGAATCCTTAAGGAGACCTACCCCTATACTCTCAAGACTATATTGTCCTAGAAAAGGGACATTATTCGCTGCAAAATTGTGGATATCTAGAGTTATATAGTCAAGTTGATCAACAGTGACAATCTTTCCTTGATGGGGAAATTATAAAATACGAAACAAGGAAGATGCAATGGAAGTCATCGCATAGAACCAACTACTACCAAGTAATAAATTATAATCCAGGGGTGCATCAACCACTTCGATATCGACCGAAACAGTTTTACCCTTCAATGTCACACAGAAAGATTGCAAGAGTCCATGAGGTTGGAAACCATGTCCATCAAACGCTTTCAATATGGTAGGAGATGAGCTAAGTTTAAGAGAACCAAGGGCTCTCCAACAAGGCAAAGACATGATACAGGTGGAGGCTCCTTCATCCAAAATAATACGATAGATGTTCTTTCCACCAACAAAAAAATGAATTTGGAATGCTAGGTGGTGTGAGACCCTCTCCTTAAAATAGTCCAGATTAAACGTAATCTGATTTGATTCCTCTGGATCCATAGATCCAATGGCTGAAAACAAGGTTCTACGTTTACTTGGACTATTCTGTATAACTTCGAGGGATGACATAGCACAAGGTTCCTACGCTAAATCTTAAATAATATTGGAGTTTTGTGCAGCGCGAGAACTTAGATTAAATGTCACTTTTCGAACTATGCTCTTGGTGGGCGCAACCGTGCATCAAAAATTGGTTTCTCAATCTGAAGAGGATTGGAAGATGGAGGAGGAGTGGATCTGGAGGGATAATCGATAACCTTTCCATTAGAATGATCACCTGGAGGAGTGTCATAAGTATTTTCTTGATTTGTTACATTAATCGTATTAAACATATAGACCTCAGAGGCGCTTGAGGAAGCATCCCCATGGCGAGAATGACCTGCGTTGCCCCTTTACGGAGGGGCAGGATTTTAGGCAACAAGATGTTGCTGCTGAACTAGTTGGGAGGTACCCTTCATAAATTTAGCGACTTCCTCACGATGAGGGCAGTATTTTGTGTAGTGGTATTCCTCACATATCATGTAAGGAAACTTAGCCTTCCTATTTGGTTGAGTATCATCAGTCTTTGTAGTATTCGGTTGGTTAGAAGATTTCTTGGATTTACCCTTTTGTTTCTTCTTACCTACTGGTTGCTGAGATGAAGCGGATTGGACTGCATTCACGTTGAAGGTTTGAGAAGGAGCGAAAGTAGTTGTGGTGTTTGAAACGAAATATGGTTTCGGAGTAGTTCTTGTCATATCATTTGACGAATGAGGAACATGAGGGATCGGATCATAAAGTGTGCTAGACTAGGAATATACCAAGTCTAAATATTTTGCACTAATGATAGCCTGCTCCTTAGTAACAACATCTCCCATAGCTACATCACGAGCAATGGGTGGCAAGAGCGACTTTGTAAACCAATCCGCGAGGAGTTAGTATGGAATTGGAGCTTTAATCAACCATCTCCATTCATTAATATGATAAAATATGTGGGTGGAAGAGGATTTTTAGAGTGAGGACAAAATATCTATACCAATATCGTACCATATAGGCGACTGAAAATGCATCAGGAAAGCCATGGCAAGAGAATTAAAGTCGACAAAGGAGTTACATGACAACTCAATATACCATTTGGATGATGCACTTGTAAGTGTTCTTTGGAAAAGCCTCAAACGAATGGAGTCATCCATGAAAGAGTTGGAAGAACACCATAAATGGAAAGTCATAACATGAATGTTAGGATTTTCCCTAGGTTTTTCGTCGAATTTTGGGATGTCGGACAATAATTTGGTAGGGATGGTGGGCCAAAATGGGGTATGTTGAATGGGATCGTTTGTCAAATGCGACAGATCTGGTAGATCCAACGCAGAAAAAAATGGAAGTTGTCAGTTAGCGTGTGGATACTGGTGGTAACCATGTGTCATGGGAACACCAGTAGGACCATATCCAGGTTGTGGTGATATGGAAAAAATAGATGGTCCTCTCAGGTACGGTGGTTGTCCTAATTGTCCACCTATGTATGGTGGTTGTCTTAGTGGTCCACTCATGTATTGTGATTGAACATATGGACCTCCTACGTACTACGATTGACCTAATGGTCCCCACATGTATTATGATTGAAGGGACTTTTGCATTGGAATCATGGCTTTTATGGATTGATAGGGAAAATATCCTTGCTGAGGAATTCTTGCTGATTAGGTTGACCCCACAAAGGATTAACAACTCCTGGAAATGGTTGTCCAGGATACAGGCCAGTGGTAGTAGGGATAGAAGGACTTGAAGGAGAGGCTTTCTGCTAAGCTTATTGACATTGAAACCATAGAGGTTCCCCCCCAGTAAAAAAATTCCCTCCAACTGAAGGTTCCCCCCCCCGATAAAGGTTGGCCTCCCATTGAATATTGACCTCCAATGTAGGGTGTACTCATCTGCGATGGTTGAGATGGAGGTTGAGTAGGTTGTGTAACTATGTTTGTGTGAACAACTTGATAGCCGACCATATAACCGATAGGATGACCAAGTAAAGCACTTGGTGCATGAGTGTGTGTAAATAGTAAAACATGAATATTACCTGACCCATGTAGGAAGGGAAATGTATTCACAAATGGATGAGTCAAGGTTACCTATGTCATTGATGTTCCCAACAAAGAAGCACCAACAATATCAACTATAAGAGTTTTGGAAGAAGAGTAATTCCCAAGTCCTTTAGAAAAACTGAAAGATGACGGGTTCATGCCAAAAGATTGTGTAGTGGCTAAACCAGGTGGTAAAAACTAAGAAGAATAGGAATTGATAAATCTCATGGATGGTGGATCAAGGAGCGGTTGACCGAGTGGATCAATAAAAAGAGGGTTTGATTAAGATGCAAGGATTTCTACAAAGGTTGTGACCGATTCTTCCATGTGTTGGACACTTCCAGGTGCTACACTCTCGGTCTCAAAAATTTGATATTTAATCATTCCCTCACAAGAAACATTGGGTTGAAGTTCCTAAAATTCAGGATCCATATCTTGTATACTGTGAGATCTCAGATCCTAAGGAAGAATATGAAATTCAAAGAAACACACCTCTAAGAAAAAAAATCAATCAGCCAAGCAACAATAGGCTCAAGGATCTTCCGAAGACGGGATATCAAGAAGCCAACAAAGAAATGAGAATCAATTACCCTGACCTCCACGTAACAACCCTTATCACTGAAAGAAACCCTTGCTTTCACAAGATCACCGTCCAATGGTACTGAGAGTGTGATATGAAATCTGCCCCAGGTACCGTGGGAATCACCGCAAAGTCACCACTGTAGATACGTAGGAAAGGCCACTAAGGTTACCAACTCATAGTCAGCCTCCGAGCAGGTACAATCGACAGTCGATACCGAACGTATGGGCAGGATATCAAAGTCTAAAATTTGTCCTGAGGACTAAAGGAAAGTGGACCAGTAGACTCTAGAGGACCCCGAACATATTCAAAGTTCACAAAGTACCGAGACCAAATGAGTCAGTGACACTTCAGGAAGAAACCCCCGTATACACTCTTTCCACTACGATTGGTCAAGCTTTGGAGCGGTGATCTCCAATGCTCTTCCGCACATGACCTCGTGCTTAGCCCCTATGTGAGAGGGGGTTCCCAACTATGCTTATACAAAATTTGGATTTGTTCACTCTTTAGTGCTCTACAGTATGTTTGGTAGTCTTGGACGATTTACTCACTTTGCCTAGTCCAAAGACCCTAATCCTGTGTTACTATTGGTATGATAACAAAAAAAAAAATGTTCTAGTTGATTTTGTTAGCGCGTGGTTGACTTTAATGGATTTTACTCAATAGGTTCACTATTACACATCAAAATGCTACACTCAAGTATCTCACTCTAAGTGTCATATGCACCTTGGTAAGTGTTGCAAGTGTCGTCAAGTGCCATATTCACCTTACTAGGTGTCGCATGCAATTTTCTATGTGTTTATATGTGTTTTAACCCTTTGAAACCATCAAAGAACATTTTCCATGATCCGTAAGTCACATTGGAGGAAGAAACCCATCATTTCAAGGCCAAAAACACACTTTTTACTTGAAAAATCGGTCATGTTTTGGGGATTTTTAAAGGGTAGCACCCCTTGGCCATGCTGGGGGAGTGCTACCCCATAGATCAACGCCCAATTTACCTTATTTATGGAGATATGATCTAGGATAAATGCTATGTCTCTAACTATAGGGGAGTGCTGATTTTGGTTAGAGGAAACTTTGGAGAATCCCCCTTCTTTCTGAAGGCCAGCTCTTGGAGATGAGGTTGGTTTGGATCGAATTATATCCTATGGTACTATCCTAGGATCAAATACTAACCTAAAGGATTCATATCCTCAACTAATCCCCAAATATACTCATGGTGGTTGAGCCTCCCAAGCCTATAAAAGGAGTCCATTCCAAGGTGAATATAGGACATACATATATATCAAATTTATGACCTTGGAATTCATGCAAGGGTCTGGATGAGGAGAGATTGGAGGAGTGTTGCATCATCATCCATGTTTGTAAGTATTCTCTTTGGGTTCTCATTTTAATATACTTGGAATATTTCCTTCAAGCTTGTGTATTCTTTCATGCGCTTGTCTACTGTTCTTTCGATCTTTGTAGATTAATTTATTTGATCTAATATTGTATAATAGGAGTTCTTTGTTTCTCTTTGTTGTCCATTGCATTGCATGTATCAATTTGTGCTAAGGAGTTTGGAGATCAAGTTTAGATTGTAAGCAATGAGGACAAACTTCGTAACAAGGTGCATCACACCGTTTCTCCCTCTCTCTCTTTCTGATTGGTTAAACTAGATTCAAAGGGATATTAGTGTCCACTTGTGTTTTTCTGTCTTGGTATTAGGGGTCTGTAATCCAAGGGAAAATTCACCTGTCTGCAGGGGAATATTTTCGTAACAGGAATTGGTGACTCCAATGGGGATGGACATTGACTTGTCTTTCCTTGGACCATCCGAACCTTTTCCTTATTTGATCTTGTTTAGTTGATTGTTTCTGAGCCTTCCCTCTTCCCTCTGCTTCATCAAGAAGTAGTCATAGTTACCAAGCCAGTGTCTGTTGAGTTTTTGCTTTTTTTATGATTATTTTCAAGCATCTACAGGACTAGCGAGCCCCCATACTGGCTACCAGGGTGCTGGCTATCTGATCAACGCTCCGCAATGGTATTTTAGGGAGTGCTGCAACACTCTGTTACTTTTTTTTATACAGCGGTGATATCTTGTTTTGATCAGATCTAGGAGAATCTACCTTGTTTTGCTCAGCCCTTTGTTGAAGGTCTGTTATCGCACAATTTTTACTTTCCCAAAGCCTAAGGCAAGTGGATATAAAATTCACGTAACTGGGAGGGACCTATCATTATCACCTTAATAGGAAACCCATTTCTATTTAGGAGTATGTCACGGTAACCCAGGGGAGACGTCCCTAGTAACCTGAGGGTTTGAGAAGGCTAAGGCAATTGATACAAGAAATTCCCTCCCCTCTCATAGGTCACTCAAGTTAAAAGATTCTTTGAGTCTTATTTAAGATGAAGCAAAAGAGTAATATTGTGTACCTGCCCATAACAAGACAACAAAGAGAAAAAAGGGCACTTTACAAGTACCAAAATGATATTAATTCTTCTTAAGACAATGAGCTCTTAGAAAATAGACTAGCTAATATAAAATTGCAGCAGTATAACAATTTATAACAACAAAGATAAATTTGCAACAACCATAATAATTATGCTTCAAAATGCTTGATAAAAGACTTGAAATAGTAGTTCCAACTAGGAAAATTGATATTAGATAGTCACAAGCAGTTTTAGCAATGTCCAGCTAGCATAACATGTCACTTCTAGGGTTAATTCAATGATGTTAGATGGCTATAGAAATATTTTGCAACAACAACAAGTTATCTAGTGATTTAGGCTAATCTAAGGTTGGTAGGAGTTAAGTGATGTTACAAAGAAGATAGCTTGAAAGTAGTTTGACCAATCAATCACTTGTAGTGGGTAGACTAGTGCCTTCTAGGGTAATGGAGTCAATGATGGCAACATCAACTCTTAGGAAAATAGAAATGATAATACTTAGTCAAAGGAGATGGAGAGTATGAGAGAGGTGTTGGTAGATCAAGGCCTCAAACATCCAAGTCCTAGAGATAATTGCTAGAAAGTAACAAAAAATAGGCCCTAGCGATTTATTTTTCCCTTAGACAAATTGAAATAAAATATGCAATAGGAAATGAAGTAGAGTTACTAGAGCACTACAATAGTAGGGCTCTAGTATCTACTTCTAGATATGTGGTTTTAAAGAAATCTTAGCAAGTGAAATATTATGGAGAAAAAGATAATAACATATGTCTTTCTCCTAGGTTTTCAAGCAAACAATTTCATAATATTTGACATGAAACAAGTAAATTCACCATAAGCATTCATTAAGAATAAAGAAATCCATATTTTCTACTTACTTCACCAAGAATAATAAAGCATAAACCCTAGTTGAAGATCCTCCACAATGAAAATTTGCCAAAATACACGAAGATTTGCCTCCCCAAAAGTTGCGCACCACTTAGTTTCAACCAATAACCCTTAAAGAGGGCCGGATTTCAGACCTCACACTTTTGTGATGAGTGAATCATAAAAAAATGAGAGTTTTTCTCTCTTATTTATACAATATGAATGACCTTTAATTAAAATTAGGTCATCAAAAGGCCGACATGGCCAAATTACATCAAAAATCAAGTTTTTACATAAATGCCATTAATTAAACCCTAAAATCAAATCCAAGGGTGATGTCATGCCCTTCTAGGGTGACATTACCCCCCCATAGGGTGGAACGCTAGGCCTCAGATGCAAACCGTTGGGCCTCCAAAGGCTGCAAATGCTGCCACACGTGCAAACTAGCACACAACCATCTTCATAAATGCAAACCATGACTAGATGACATCTAGGGTGAAAATGATGATGTCATGGGCCTCCAAGGGTCAATGTCCAAGAGGAAGGGAAAGACGCCCCTGGGTCTAGGTCTTCCAGAGTGTCCCTGGTGTAATGTCCTTCTTTCTTCTTGGTGCAAGCTTGTGGTTTCTCTTTCCCCCCTAGTGGGGTTACAACATCAATCATTTAGGCTTTTAGCCCCATGGAGGTCCGACTTAATCATTCCCCCGTATGTACCTTTCTGCCTAACAAAGTCCCGCAACAACAACAAGTACGCTCTCCAGGGGTTCATAAGTCACATGTATCGTAGCAATGTCAATCACATATAATAATCAAATTACCCAAACATGTGCATCAAAACCCCCTTTACCTAGACAAATGCTTAAAGACGTTATGCAGTTTAACAATTCAAGTTTGGAGAGTGTCTCAGGATGTCCTATTGGGCTAATCCTTCTTAAGTTTGGGATGTTTCCTAGTTGAGAGCCAATCTAGGTCATGTAAGTGTGTGAAATGGTGTAGGGGAAATGTTTGGGCAGAGGGTGCAGTGATAATAAGGAAATGTAGGTATTGCCTATGGGTGCCTCTCTAGAGGGAGAGTTGCACCTTATCATGGATGCCATTGTTTCCTAGCCCATTCAATGCCTTTTATTCTTATTGTTTTTCTATTTTATTTTCAAGGGAAAAGTCAGGGGACACTATCCTGGCGTGGTGACCAGAGGTGAAAGTGTTACCCACAAGCATTTCACGGAAATGAGAAGGTTGGCTCGTGATGAGACCCCCTTTCTCTTGGCTATGCCACTAAGATCCACTACCCTGGTTTGGTGACCAGATATATGGTAGTGTCATACCGCTACATGCCCATGGACCTAATAGTCCAGCTCATGATGACACCTCCCATCCACCAACTAGTACCATGAGTTTTGTTTTATCTTACAGGTCCCCTTTTCTTATTGAGAAGCCTTTTAATGCTTTCTCAGGAATCCCTGGGCGAAGCATATCAAAGGTTTCATTTTGGATTTTAACTCTTGCCAGCTACTTTTATCCTCTAGACCTTTAGCCCCTTATTCCCACAAGGTAAGGTACAACCCTTATAGTGTGTCAAACCCAATGCTTGAACTAAGGTAGGGGAAGATGAGGGGAATAATTATGGAAAGTGGTAAGTATGGAGGGAATGGACGATGACCTTTCATGGACACACCCAATGGAAACTCATCCTAAAGGGGAACCAACTTACTAGGGAATTCTATCACCCTCCCATGTATGAATAAGTTAAAGAGCATAATTTCCAAGGAAAAGTTATGAAATGAAGGAGATCTCAATGCAACGTATTCAAGCGCTTAAAAAATCAGACTGGCACATACCATGATACCCAGACTCATTACCTCATGGAGCAAGACTTACTGCTACCTCAGGACCAGACTGGTGGGATGGATACTGCTACTGCTGATAAATGGGTTGAAATGAAGAAATGATGGGCCCTCCGGGGCCATACTCAAGTCATATGGCTCTCGACAGTCCATGTCCAGGACATGTGGGCCTCAAGACATGATCTCCTTAGTTATCCCTAGGATAGGGGATAACATCTGGCTCCAACTCAGGGACATGTGCTCACTGTAGAGCACATGAGAACTTCAACGTCTCTGGTATGACCTATATATTCTAGATCTCAACAAATGTATCAGTAATCATTAGGGTGGTGATATCACCCCTCGCTCATATATAATATAAAATAAAGATAATCAAACATATATACATAAATGGAGAGATACAATATGAAAATGAAACTACAACTATACTAGCATGGTATGCATATGGTATATACAATGGATAAAAATGCCTACCTACCTCTACTTACCTGTTGGTTGAATGCTAGGTGTAGTCAAATAACTAATGAAACCATTCTAGCAATGTCTCATAATACCTTCCTCTGTGCTTCATCATCAACCAAAACAATGATAAGTCAAGCACAAAAATAACATGAGTTAGAACTTGTATCACATCATCATCAATCGTAAAGTCTAGCTCATGGAGGCAGGTGGGAGGGACAAAATTATGCCAAGTCACACTTCTAGGAAAGTGCTCAATCCATCTCAGAAAAGGGTCGTGAAAAATCAAAGGCTCAAAAAACTGACTCAAAAAGTCTGAAGGTTGGCTACCTTGGACGCCTTCACATCCTGAGGTTTGGGAAGGGACTAGTAGGAACCTAGAGGGTGATTATAAATTTCTTAAGGGAAGGTTGAAAGAGTGAGATAATAGACTTCTTCTTAAGGTATTCAACCTACCCTTGAATTCTAAAAGTAGGCTTTGCCCCTGAGAAAATTCAGGACAAGGGACATGTTTCCCAACTACACTCTTAATGACATAGTGAGGTAAAGTAATCGAAGGGGGTTGGAGAACCTTGTCACAAGTACCCTTCTTTTGGAAAGAAGTGTCCTCACCTCTATCAAGATCTAAGCACAACGATGGTTGATAATCTTCTTCATAAAATAAATCCAAGTTCTCAAATGAATATGTTTGACAACACAAGTATTCCAACAAAGGACGAACACCTTCTGTAACCATTCACATAACCAGATCAAAGATCAACACACCAATGTTTTGACATGGTAAAACCCCTATGGGGAAACATCCACGACCCCAACCAACTCGACCACTTGGAGGAGTTTATTAATGCAAAAGAAAAATATTACAGAGATATTTTACAAGAGAGTTTCTCATAATCGATCATCAACAAATGACCCTCCATGCTCTTTAAATAGAGATCATGGACCAATCAGGTGTTAAGACACATATCAATGTTCGTTAAGATCAAGGAGAATATGAACCGTCATATTAGTCTATGTCTAGAACATATCGTGACCGTCGGATTTCCTAACTACAAATGCATACTAAGGAAACACACTTTTACCTAACGAGACATTAGACCAAGTAGATCTTAACTAACTCCTAAGTGTCTAAATATCCTAACATCCCCACTTCAGAACAACTTGGGATAGGATTGAAGGATTTACAATAGTGACCAAATAGGGGAAGGAAGGAGGCATTAGAGCATATCCCCCTTTAATGACAACTTCTTGAACTCCTAACATAGATCGAAGTTTGGAAAACTTCGCTTCTGTAAGAGACTTTGTTAAAATGTCTACAACTTGATCTTCTGTAGGGAAAAAGAGCACTTCAATAACTTGATCATGAATGATCTTTCTAATGAAGTGCATGTGTATCTTGGTGTGCTGATGTTGAACTAGGTCTTTGGTGATTTTGATGGCACTCTGATTGTCGCACCAAAGGCTGTTTGGATGATGCTGCTGGAATCCAAACTGTGAAAGGATTTGTCGAAGCCACAAGGCTTCCTGACTTGCATTTATCGCTACTCAGTACTATGCTTCTGCTGAATAAAGTGAAATAGCCTTTTGTTTCTCACAGGCCCAAGTGACATGTCCTGAACCAAGGCTGAAAACATAACCTGCAGTATACTTCCGATTATCAGGGTCGCCGGCCCAATCTGAATCAGTGAAACCAACCAATAAAGTAGTCCCTTTGAACTATAATGTATCTCAAACTGAACTGTACCATGGACATAGTGAAGTATCCTTTTAGCTGCTTTCCAATGGATTTCATGGGGTGTTTGGATATATCACGCAACAAGACCAACATCAAAGGAAATATTAGGATGGGTATGAGTCAATTATAAGAGGCTACCAACTAACTGATGGTACATGGTGGCATCAACTTCGGGAGAAGTACATGTGGAAGTAAGCTTGACTCCAGAATGGAAGGGAAAAAGGGCTAGTTTACAATCATCCATGTGAAAGAGATAAAGAAGGTCACAAACATACTTATACTGGGAAAGAAAAATTCCTTCATTGGTTTGCAAAACTTGGAGGCCAAGGAAATAGTGCAAAAAACCTAAGTCTGTCATTTCAAATTTCTTCTTAATGTTGGTTTTCACATGGTTTAAAAGTTTTGAGTNAAAAAAGTTATACATTTTGTCATACCAAGCTCAGGGAGCTTTCTTAAGACCATAAAGAGATTTCTTAAGGTGACAAACAAGGATAGAGTCATTTTGGACATAGCCAAGAGGTTGTTCCATGTATTTTTCTTCTTGCAAATATCTATGCAAGAAGGCGGATTTAACATCCATCTAATGGACCTCCCATTTATGTGATGCAACAAGGGAAAGAACAAGGCGGATGGAATTCATTTTGGCTACATGGGCAAAGGTTTCATTATAGTCAATTCCTTCAACTTGGGAAAATCCTTTTGCAACTAACTGAGCTTTGTGTGTTTCAACACTTCCACCTGATGCATACTTAGTTCTGTAGACCCATTTACATCTGACAAGTTTTCTTCCTTTTGGAAGAGGTACACGATCACAAATATCGTTGGCCATTAAAGAACGATATTCTTCATTCATTGTTGTATCCCAATCCAGATGACCTGAAGCTTCTGCAAATGTCTCAGGATCACGAGTCTCTAAAACTTGAGCCAAAAGAGAAGAGGCTTGCTGGAACTGTGAACGTGTCCGACACTGATATGAAGGATCACCGACAAGATCACCAACTACTTCTCATGTTGAACAGACCCATCTATGAAGCGGTGGAGCTGGTGCTGGTTCAGGTTCAAAGGACTCATCTAGAGGAAGGTGAGAAGGAAGAGGTGGATTTTCATCCTCACTGTCATCATCTGAAGAAGAAACCAAAATAGGAATCGAAGAAGGCACAAACGCCAAAGATGGCTCACATTCCGAAGAAGGCACAATCACCAAATTAGGCTCGTAGGCCAAGATATTTTCATCAAATTTAACATCTATTCTAATAATAATTTGATTACAATGTGGTTGAATAAGTCTATAACCTTTGACATCTTTAGAATAACCAACAAANGAGGATGTTACTTCTTAGGATTCTTAGGTTTATCTTTTTGATGGAAATCTAAGGCTTTGTTGGATGTACCTACAGTGCTGATCACTCCAAGTTGTACAATCTTATCTTGCTCTCTAATCAAAGCATCACAAAAGTTCTCAAGACTGGTTTTTTTATAAGCTGTCTCTAAAGCCTCTTCAATGGCAAAAAAGGTAGATACAAACACAGAATATGCACTACCTAGCATAGAAAGAATAATATAGATGCAACGATCTTCTTCTATCTTTATCTTACATTCTTCACATTAAGTTCTAAGTGTTTTAAACTTAGATAGATAGTCTTCAATGCAAGAAAAATCATTTGGACTTAAAGTCAGTACTTGATTTTCTAACCGTTGTACTCGAATAATATTGTGTTTACCAAAAACAAATTCAATATTTTCCCAAGCTTCTTTGGGTTGATCAATTGATTGAAGGTGGAACGTTAAATTAGGAGAGATGGACATTCTGATTAATCCACATATTTTGTCATTCCTATTACTCCATTTGACTTTCTTATCAACATCAGTGGGTGTTGTTTCCTTTCCCAAGGTAATATGATACAAGCCTTTACTTCTTAATAAATCCTCCATATGGGATTTCCATTGGAAGTAGTTGGTGCTGGTAAGCAAGAGATTACTTGTAGAAGACATATTAAATATGCAGATAATATGGATTTAAAAATTGAAAATGATTATCTGAATGAAGATATCTCGAAATGTTAGGCGATTTAAAAAAAAACGGCACTGAAAATAGACTTCGGATGTGAGAGTTATGCCCTTTTTAAAAAGGCATAAACAATAACCAAAGGACCACGTGGTGGTGTAAGTTGCTTTATGAAGTGACCCACTTTTATAAAGAGAAGTGGGGATCACTTTTACAACGAAGTTACTTTATAAAAGAAAAGACACATGCAAAACAAATAACTCTAAAATAAAATATTAATGCTACTTATCGTGATTCACTTTTATAGTTGAAGTGAAATACACTTTACAATTTTAGCATGAACTTTTTCAAAAAAAAGTAACAAAAAGAGAGACTTGAACTCAAGACCTCTTACTTAATAAGGAAACTTTTAACCAAATGGTCTAGCAAAAAATATTGTATTGTTTAGTAAGAGGATTGAGGTTGTTGTTGTGGAAGATGACCTTGGAGAGTGTTCTAAAAAAAAACTCTTTTCACACAAGAAAAAAATATCGCTTCTCGATGACAAGGGTTAGATCTCGGTTAGCTTACCCGGAAGATGCACCTTTTCCTATCTGTTTCTGATTTGCCAAGATCACACAGGGTGCGGGGAAAAGAGAATACACAGATCTAAAAGAGTAGCAACCCAAAAATAAATAATATAAAACCGAAATAAAACCAAAATAATACTCTCCAAAAATTTAAAAAATGCGTATTTAGGATTTATACCTCCAGATTTGACTGAAATGGCCGTATCTTGGGCAAACAAAAACCTTTTCTAGTGAAACGAAAAGTGTTCCTGACTGAAACGAGTGCTCCAGATGAAATGAAACAGTTCTCTCAGCCATAAATGTACGGAAATTACAGAAAATGGAGATTAGGCAACTCGGCTTCACGATCTCGATCTGCAATAGGAGTGGGTCTTCAAACAGGCTCTGATACCATGTTCAAAAACACAAGTATTCTGACAAAGGAAGAAAACCTTCGGTAACCACTCACACAACCATATAAAATATCAACACATCGATGTTTTGACATGTTAAAACCCCTATGGGGAAACATCCATGGCCCCAACCAACACGACCACTTGGAGCAGTTTATTAATGCAAAAGAAAAATATTACAAAGATATTTTACAAGAGAGTTTCTCACAATCGATCATCGGAAAATGACCCTCCATGCTCTTTAAATAGAGATCATGGACGAGTCGGGTGTCAAGCCACAAATTAATGGCCGCTGATATCGAGGAGAATATGAACCGTCATATTACTCTATGTCGGGAATATATCGTGACCGTCAGATTTCCTAACTACAAATGCATACTAAAGAAACACACTTTTACCTAAAGACACATTAGACCAAGTAGATCTTAATTAACTCCTAAGTGTCTAAATATCCTAACATAATACTCATCAAAATCTTCAAGGTATGACTGAAAATCA
>SNQJ01S0021140.1:63707-92124 GCA_010110895.2 Picea sitchensis | reverse complement strand
ATTCTGACCTTCATGTTGCTGGAATAGTTGTAGATCTGAAAGTATTTTTTTATGTCCAACAACCACACCTCAACTTCTTTTCCTGTCCTAGATTCTCCATCAAAGGTAGCTGGTTTAATCTTTTAAAATTCTCCTTCAAGGTGGTCTACTTGTTTTCTTTTTCTGTCTGGTATAGTTTTGTCCTCAGCTGAAGGTGTCCCTTCAGATGAACTGTCTCCTTTTTCTGTTTCCGGTCCAGAATTATTGGAGGCCCTTTTGCTGACTTCTTCGTCATGGTTATCATATTTTGGGATTTTCTTGGTTACTATACTACGCAGCAGGACTTCATTTATCTCTTGTTGTTCCTACTGTTCTTTCTTCAATTTTTCATTCTCGGCCTTGAAAACCTGTAGTTCAACAATAAGATTCCTCATTGTTTCCAACACCTTCGTAGGTGAGCTTCCATCACTGTTCTGTCTTGGATCTCCCGGAGGTCCTTGTTGTGGATTTCCTTCCATCCTGATTTCTACACCCTCCTGAGCTGCCATAATTTACAAAAAACAGAAAGGGCTTTCTGTTTGAAACCATAAGATTTATTAGTTTTACATATGTCAGAATGTATACTAAGTAGCTAATGTGGCCTTGTGCAAGCCCAGTGTTGTATCTTTTTCTCTGATACCATATGTAATGTACCTCAAATTCACCAAAAGAAAAAAAAAAATTTCTATGACATAATTCAATTTTGTTTAATCTTTAGAATTTAAAAGAAGGTAAGATACATTTCTGTCCATAATGACATTATTGCACCAGTCTAGTTTACTTCGAACAAAAAATCTTATGTGGATAATTCTTCCATAATTCTATCACTTTCCTTAACTTTCAAACTACTCCAACATACTTATATGTATATAAGCAATATCTAAACTTAGGTCGAAGGAACCCTTGAGGTTCAGAGAAAGGATTTGGGTGCACAGAGTTTAACCTCTAGGTGGTCGTGTAGGAGAGAAGATGAAACGAACGGTGGAGACACTTCGGGAAAAAGTGTCGAAATCCCGAGAGCCATAGGATCACACCAAGTTACGAGGGACTTAAGCTCTTAGAAGCACCCCAGGAGAGGAGCCATATGAACGGTGGAAACACTTCATGGAAGAAGTGTTGAAGTTGTGAGAGCCATTGGATCTTGCAGAGCAGCGAGGAGATTAAGGCCGAGTGTCTTCCAACACTCTAAGGCATTGAATTTCGCTATTTCGGAGTTTGGGGTTTGGAACAACAAGCGATTTTGGAGTCGCTACATCTTGAACTCCCGGTTCGTGAAACTGCGAAACGATCGACACCGTTCATCAAGGAGGACACGTGGCGAGTGGTCTAGGTTCGGGGAAAATCCCAAAAGGTTGTGGATCGTCGATCCAGTGGGATCGTAGTCGTTGGTTCAAGAGGAAACTGGACCATTGATCTCTCAAGGGGGAGATTTTAGCATTTCGGGGTAGTAGGACCAGGTCATAGGACCGGTCGTATGAAAAGTGACTTAAGGGAGGAGCTAAGGAGTTGTTAGGTACTATTTTGGGTTTCGACATTTTGAAGGACAGAGAATAGGAGGAATGCTTGCATCACGATTCTCCGAATCACGAAAAGATGGTAGCACTTTGACGTTAAGCACGTGGTCACAGAGTGATGGTCATGTGGATGGAGGCTAAGGGCGATCCAAAACCGTTAAGCCCTTTTCGGCGTTTCGGCGACCGGGAGTTGGAAGGACAAGGATTCTGGGATTGTCAAAGTAATAAGTTATGCACATTTAATTATGCTTTTAATTGCAAGGTTGGATGTTCATTATTGCTATAATAGTAGGTATTTTCATTGTCTGCTATGTACATGTATAAAGACATATATTAACATTCTTACTATAGGGAATTCGCTTTAACTCTCCATTAACATCTGTACTTATTTCCACCTATAAGTATGTACATACCTACAGCTTTATCTAAATATATATAGAGCGATTCACTGTCATAGGTATAGTTTCATATTGATTCTGGTTTAATAATTGGAAATCTTAGTTATGTGCTAGGGTCCTGCATCTTTACTTACATAAAATATAAACAAGCAAGTATATCTACCTAACTTGGGTCTCATTCTTACACACCAGTAGCTTACACATCAAGCATAGTTAACTCGAAGGATCCCATCTTGTTCTCTATGTTTTATGCCATTAAACAATAGTCTAATTACGAAATTTTGAATACTTAAAGGTGTATGACCTCATGGCAAGCAGAACTCTTAGGAAAAATCATGCTAAAAATCTGCTTAATTAGTTTAATACTTTCATATACAATAATTTATGTACTTGTCATGCCTTGTACGTAGTGACTTGTAATATGATCTGTTATTTCTATTCTACCTCTATCCCAGATGAAGATCCTCCATCGTTTCTACCAGTCCATTCATTACAATATTAGAGTTGTTCCTATAACAAATAATTCCTACTATGTTCATAAAGTCTTGTGAAAAAACAGAGGTCAATCGGGTTTCGGCGATTACAAATGCCGAACAAAAAAAAAAAAAATACCACACTATTTACCGAATTGCGAAATACGAAAAGACTGTGGGCCCAATACTTCGAGGTTTCGGGGTTCGGGATTTCGCGATTTCAAATGCCAAACACCAACACACAACAACTCCCGAATTGCGAAAATGTGAATGGAATGTGGGACCAACACTTCGGGGTTTCAGGGTTCGGGATTTCACGATTTCAAATGCCAAACACCAACACACAACAACTCTCGAATTGCGAAAAAGTTAATGGAATGTGGGACCAGCACTTCGGGCTTTCAGGGTTTGGGATTTCGGGGTTCAGAATTTTGGGGTTTATGAACACCTGACGCACAAACAAAATGAAATAAGAAATGTCGAATTGCGAAATGAGATTAGGGTGTGGGCCCAACAATTTTGGGTTTCGGTGTTTGGTAAAGCAAAGGAACTCTGCATATATGTAACAAGCAAGTCCTGAATGCCGAAATATCAATTTTTTATTTAATCTCTTTTTTAAATCACCCACTCCAACAAATAAACTCAGAATAAATAAATGACCGGGTTCGTAATTGGTAAAAACAAATGATTATTGTGTTTGCTCAAAAAATGAATTTAGCATGAAATAAAATGAGTTTACAAACTCAATAAGAGAAAATCATAATTGCAGAGAAAACCTCCAAAACAAGGAATAACCAAATCAATTCAGGAAATACTTCAACCTATCTCACCCTCTATGTCCAGAATTACAATATGATTCAAGTATTTATGGGAGCAAAACTTGCCCCTTCGACCTTAGGAAAAATTAAATCAGGGTTGTGATGGTATTTGGTGGCCTGCAAGGCTAAGGCAGCCACCGCTTGATAGTGAACCCTCACGTCTTGATGGGTCAAGACGACAACCAATCCGCCATCATAAAGCGGTGAAATGATTACAAACCAACAAGTTTTTCCTATTACAGAAATGGATTATGACACGACAGATTTATCCCATGGAAGTACTTCAATACAGAATTAACATATACATATCACCAGTATAAATGATTATTTAACATCGAGAAGGAGTAGATCAACATATCTGAACTAGTTTTGCGGGAAGGCAAAGGGAACAACCACGTTCCTCCCAACCGTAGAATAGGCAGCCAAAATTTCTTTCCCGATTCACCCCCTAGCCTGACCATGAATCCATGAGGGCGAATTTGGAAAACTGATCCTCAACAATGTCCACAATTCCAGTAGTTATCCTCTTTCCTCAAACTTACTCAGCAGTTCTCATAACAACAAGTAAAATCCATAGTCCCTTTTCTCCTCATACTTGGCAGCGTCCTGCTTCCTCACATATGCTATTTATCAATTTTGCCCAAGTCTTTTTCCCTCCCTTGGGGATTTTCACAACTTTCTAAATCCCTGATTTTCAGGGGCTGCCAATGTCCAAATCACTGATTTTCCATTTGTAACAATCGGCCTAGGGGTAGTTCCCACATGTTCCCCACTCATGGAGTCATGGTCAGCGAAATTCAACATGGTTGTTCCATTTGTCCTCCTGTAATTAATATAAAATATTCTATTTTCATACAAGTGTCATAGTCAAATAGTTAGTTGGGTCAAATCAGATCTCTACCCAACATTCATGTTAATTAATTACAATTATTAAATTCGAAATTCGAAACTGCCATAAATGGCAAAACTTTTCCAAATTCGAATTTACTAAAAACGGAATAAATTTCCAATGAATTTAAATTTCAAAAATATATTATTTTTGGGGATATCACACACCTTGAGCTCTGTATCTTCAAGGGATAAGCTATTGATATCACTCTCTATGCTCTGGTCTGTTTCCTCTTGCATGACATTTTTCCTCTTTTTTCTTAGAGGAAGCTTGTGCGAGCTCTCAATTTTTTCGGGCGTGGGGTTCTTTTCTCCTCCGTCGTCTAAACTACTGTTGGTCACTTTTCTAGATGGGTGGATCACTGTAGCATTAATCCGAGATGTTTTAGTTTTAGGAGTAATAGTTGGGGACTGGACACTCTTATTGCTAGGACCCTCTGCTTTTTGCTAGTAAAACTCATTGGTACTGAGTACCGTTTCTAATTCACTAGCATTGTGAGTAGGATCTCCTAATTTTTTATCTTCTTCTTCACTTAGAATAATATGAATAAATGAATTTCTAAATCCCACTGCTAGGATATGTTCCACAAAAATTCCATTAGGGTCAGACCCTTTTATCTTTTCAACATATTTGAGATTCAAATTGTGGAAGTGGTTTGCAAATTCATCGATTTTGTTTATTCTCTTGAATATAAAATCCCCAATTTTCCAAGGCAAGTGTATGAACTTCTTTCTTTGTTTCTCATGAAAAACGTGAAGCCATAAATTATACTTCCATGTGACTTCTATAATAAACATTTTTTCATACACATGGCATGGAAGAAAGGTGGTATTTTCCTTAGAACCGAAAATCCTGATAACATTATGATTTTCCATTTTCTCCAACGTCCCCTTTATATCCAGTAATTTACTTGGTTGGTCGATTATTCTAGGGGTATCTTTTCCAAACAACAATCCTTTAAAAATTGAGACAAAATCATTGAAAACTTCATAGAAATGAAAAAAATCCTTATGTCTCCACAACACTTGGTACCAGAAGGTAACTGGGTCAAGTTCACAGTTCACCCTCTTACAGATAGACAATTTAGGAAATTGACAACAATATGCTATCACAAACACCAAATAAGAAGTCATGAAGAATTTCTTATCTTTTTTGTGTTGTGACAATTAGGAAGAGATTTTAATGGAAATCATTTTTCCCTAATCAAAAATAGCTTTCTCTTTGACAGTAAAATATAAGATATAAAGAATCATATGGGAAATGTTGGCAGAACTTTCTTGGCATGTCACCCTGGTGAATAACCAAGAAATTTCCCAAAAGGGGATTTTGAATGAGTTGACTTGCAACCTGGTAATTTATTCAGGGACAACCGTGGGATTCTCCAAGAACTCGGGAAATAGGTCCAAGTCGTTGTCATAATTTTTCAGGAAACCCTTGCAATATTATCCTTTGAAAGTAATTGTTGGCTCAGGGAGATTCAACATTTTATGGAACACTTGAGGGGAAAGAGAGATGGGAGAATGGTATTGAAGTTGAATAATCTGCTGAATTGGTATATATTTCTCAACACACCATGAAACCAGTTCCTTGCATTCAAAAACCTCAAGGACACACCCTTCACGATCAATTTCGGACGTCTAGATCACTTCCTTCTGAGTATAAGGGGATGAATAGTAAGAATAAACTCTAGACCATTCAAAGTTCTGGTCCTCTCATCCAAAAGGATTCAAAGTATCTCCGTAGAACTTTTGTCGAGATGATACTACCATAAATTTACGAGAGTGTTATTTTAATCCAGATAATATTTGCAATGAGTGCTTGAGAGAGATAACAATAATATAATATTCGTCAAATTGTTCTTTAATGTGGTTTTAATGATAAATATCCTTGAGCCCTTTGCTTATTAATGGTGATATTTGCAGAACCTACATGATGAGTTAGTAGCATTAAGCCATTCTTAAATTTGTATTGGGAAAAGCACGAGGGCGGGGAGGAAGGACGAGAATGAATAAGATTTGGAAATTTTATGAACCCGCGAATCCAAGAACCCAAGAACCCGTAGTTGTGAAAGGTTGAAAATAGGCTAAGTGTTGTAATGCGGTCGGTCAGAATCAATATATGAGAGATGAGATACCTAGGATCTCATTGAGTCTGATAGTCAAAAAGTATATCGCATATATTTTGGGTGAAAAATGGATATCGCGGAACATGGGATATGAAATATTGAACCCGCAAACCTTGGAACCCACAACTATAGAAATGGTTAAGTATAGAATAATACAACGGTCGGTCAGACTCATGATATGGGAGTATTTATGGAGATGAAGATCTGTGATTCGACCAACCCGTGAACTCGTCGCTTTAAAAAATGACTAAGTATAGTAATCAGAAAGGGAAAAAAAAGAGGGGAGAAAATAAAAGGGGAATTCTGGTAAGTATAGAAGAGGGAAAAAAAATGAAAAAAAAAGAATATGGGAAAATAGAAAGGGGAGGGAAACTCGGAAATGGGAAATGGTCTCAACAATTAGCTCCAATTTTGGGATGATAACCCCCTATGGGTTGTCAAGAATATAAAATCTTTGTGACCAGGAGTCTTCGTCCATTGGGTTATGGAGTCAATGGTAAGAATATACAAACCGAAAAATAAATTAATGTACAAGTAGAATGAGAAATGTTTTAGGGGAAAAAACCTTTCAAATGTTTCTCATTGATAGGAAGCATAAATATTTTACCCTTCATGTCTTGGAGAATACAGGAATTAAAACCCGTGATCTTTTCAACAATGTATGGTCCAATCCAGAGCGCTTCAAACTTTGTATGCAACGATGGTTTCTCTTTGGACTTGTTCCAAAGTAACACCATTTCTCCCTTCTGAAAATTCTTTACCGTTGCACTATGATCAAAATATATTTTGATACTTTGTTGTCCCTGAGAAGTTCAATTCAAGTCTTTGCTTCATTCTTCTTCCAATTTCAACAACTGGTTGATCCTCCTTTGGATAGGTGAATTGTCCTATGTACCTTATGTGTTAAACATGAAATTCAAGGCATTGAGTTCGAGGCTAATTGGAATTTTTTATTATTTCCCATAAACCAGTGTATATGGGGACATCCCAGTGTTGTCCTTTGGAGTCTTTCTTCTTTCCCACAACGCATCAGTCAACTTTAGATGCCAATTCCTTTGGTTCTTGATGATGGGTTTCTTTAAAATCTAAACGAGTGTCTTATTTGTGGATTCTACAATACCATTGCCTTGTGGATAATAATTTGATGATTGAACCATGATAATTCCATATTCTCCACAGAATTCTGTAAACTTTGACCCGATGAAAATCAAACCATTATTAGTGATAAATTTATCTAGGATACCGAATCTTCATAAAATATTATCTTTGAGGAACTTGATCAACTCTTCAGAATCAACGCTTTTCAATGCCACTGCTTCTGGCCACTTTGTAAAATAATACGTATCGGTCAGAATATACATGTGTCCCTTACTTGAATTAGGATTTATTGGGCCGACAACATCAAGTCCCCATTGAGAGAATGATTTCTCTATAATTATGGGATGTAACGACATCACAGATCTATTAACTTTCCTTGAAAAATTGCTAGCATGATACACACTTCCTTATTTTTGCATATGAGTCTCTAAATATTGATGGCCATGTTGGCATAGGGGTAGACCCAAGGTTCAATGATTCAACAACACACCAAAAATACCCTAACTATCGTCCCTTTCGGCAACACCTGCGAAATAGATGAAGTATCACCCGAGGTAGAGGCAGGGGGGTTGTAGGACTCAAGTGTCTACAACCTAGATGGGACATCGATCTGTTATCACAATACTTAACAGAGCACTTAACAGTTAACATTCATTATATTTTACCCTTATTCACATCGCATGTCAAAACCCTAATTACAAACCAACGTAGTATTCAACAAGACCTAATCATATTCAACCATTTAGCACATAGCATCGAGCAGATCTAGCATTCATTCACATTATTAAGCACTAAGATACTACACCAGATGCTTCTAACATACCTAAAGATTACAACACCAAGCCTAAATCACATCAATAACATATTCACAAAGCAACCACAACACAGGATATATATGTGGTTCACCCCCAACGTGGGGCTATATCCACCAACTCTTCGTCTTCTATATTATCTTCTTTCAATATTATTACATGCATAGAGATACAAAACTAGCTCCACATAGGATAGGAGATCTGCACGCACCTCTACAAATCCTCCTTCCTTGAGTTAGGTCACAACATGAAGACTTACACAATCTGTGCACAAAGTATCTTACAATCACTTGCACTTAGATCTGCAAGTCTTAACACATAGTATGCACCAAGCATTCATAACTATTTTCACTTAGCACACTCGACTCTTCTTACATCACCTAGCTACTTATTTATAATTTACAAAAGGGGCCTAAACATGGATAAACCCATGGGCCGACATCCCATACCTGTTACATAAACCCTAATCCCCAAAAATCCTGCAAATAGAGGCGAGATCTCGCGATATCTGCTTCACCTGGGCACTCCGCCTTCGACTAGCCTATCGAAGTCCCAAAAAGTGGTCAGACATGACCAAGGTTCTCCAAAACTTGGTCGAGGGACAACAGGC
This sequence comes from Picea sitchensis, assembly GCA_010110895.2. Lineage (NCBI taxonomy): Eukaryota > Viridiplantae > Streptophyta > Pinopsida > Pinales > Pinaceae > Picea > Picea sitchensis. The sequence continues at coordinate 83,369 of SNQJ01S0021140.1, read as the reverse complement.
CCCCAACACTCACCTGTGACTTGTCCCGAGTCACTCTGATCTGGGAAATTCTACTTCGAAGGCCTCGAGATTAGCTCGAGCTGCCTCGACCTGCTGTGTCGCCAGAGCCTCATGCTCGATGAACTCCTAAATAATTTTCTCAGTGACAAGTCCTTCAAGTGTTGTTCCATCATGGTGACCACTTGTTCTAGCTCTGCACCTCATCCATCAATCTCTTCAAAAATTGTGTAGGCTTCATCCTGCATCGACTGGAGTCTCTGGGTCACTTCCATGACTCTACTCTGGATGGCATGGACCTGTTTCTGAATCATGTGCACCTTCTGTGACCTTTTCATCTTCTCGACTGCTGATAGTAGTTTCAACTATGCCTTTATTGTCTCTGCTTGTTGCTTTTCTTCTTGGTGCTAGGATTCTAGTGTTCTCAGTTATGGATCTTCTGCAAGGTGTTCATAGGTCTGCGCACTTTGATTTCTTAGTTTCTTGCATTATAGTGCCACTTCCTTGATTCTTTCAACTACTCCCCTGGCAGTTTCTTCTCTCTAGTCTCTCACTTTCTGCGGAGTGCTTGGCATTGCTTGCAGTTCCAATTCTACCACTCTTACTTGAAGATGTTGAATGGCTTCAATGAGATTACTCACTTGGCTCTCCATTGTCTCTTCTTCTATCTATGCTAGGCCCGACACAAAGAGAAGTCCTTTGGTGACGGCCTCCTTAACTCCCATCTGCTCCGTGAGAAACTATTCTTTTTCCTTCTAGATTTGTGCTCCATCCTTTGCAAACTTTGCTTGGAGGTCGTCTTTCTCTTGCTTCATAGCCGGATGTTACTCTAAGGCTTTCTCCTTTACTTTTTTCAAGGCCTCCGTGGACTTCTCTTTTTCTTGCTAGACCCGACGAAGGTGAGATTCTGTCGCGTCTGCTATTCTACGTAGTTGGGCATGCTCATCTCATGCTTCTATTTCTTCATATGATGATGGCACAGTGGAAATTGCGCGGCTCGAATAGAGGGCTCGTTGTACCCCTTTCAACTCTGCCTCAATTATGTCGTACATGGTCTCTTTCTTTTATTTTTTGTGTTGTAGAATTTCTTTAGAAGTATCTAATACAACTGAGATGATGAGGTCAATATCATCCAATGCGAGTATAGTCTGTAAGTGGGGTTTATTGGCATGAGAATTTTTTCGTGCTAAAGGTTTCTTTGGGGAGAAATTTATTTTCTTGGATGACTCAGTCTTGGTGAGAGGATCTTTAGGCGGTGTCACTTCACCTTGTTCCTATTTTTTTTCTTCCCCTTCATTCTCTTCTTGGTCTACTTTGTCATATACTCCTCCTCCTGGTGAATATGGTGTAGGTTCCTTTGATGTGTTGTTCATTTCCTATACCTATTCCTTCTTCTTCCTTCTGTTGTTGTTGGGTCTGTCATACTCTTCTCGAGTGACTATAGGAATTCCAATGAGGTCGGGGTCAAAGAGTTATGTCTATTCGACTAGTACAAGGAACTCTGTAGGCCATTCCTTGGTTATTTCTTCCATGTCCTCCTCTGTGAGCTTGTAGTAGGACTGGAGCTCTTCCTTGTGTTCATCCTCGCATGAAATGATGTAAATGAAATACCTGTCTACGCGAAACTTCGCAAGTGGTGGGAACCTATGTAGTGTATTCGGTGTTATGTGAGGGAAGGATTCAATGGCCCTCTTTAGCTGCAAATAATAGGTGTGGAACACCGCATTCGAATGCCATCGTTTTTCCATGTCGCTCAAATACCAAAGGGTAGTGAACCTTGTGGCCAATGGTTCGGATGGCTCGACTTCAAGGAAGGTGGCTCCTTCCAGCATTTCCCAAGTGATGAAGGAAATGGGGATCAACAACCAGTTGAAGTGAAACTTGTATCCCTATTCTTTTGCTTCACGAAAATCTTGCTCTAACTGGTTGACGAGGTAGCTCACCCAGTTCATTTTCATTCCCTCAATGCATTTTCCTGCGAGTTCGATGATAAACCCCGTGACCTGCGTTGGTATATTCTTCCTGACGAGCTTACCAATGATGAACTGGAAAGATAGGCGCATTGTGACATTTAGGATGGAGGATACCTTGTATCCCCTCTTCCCCTTCTCTACATCATCGTAGGTGTCTTTTATTCGCTGCACCAGGGCGTGGTCTACAACCTTCCTTGGGTAAAAGTCCTAAGGAGCCGATCCTTGCATGCTCAATCCGGTGATCCGATGGATCAACATCAGATCTATGGTGATGCGTCTATCCAAACACAAATAACCACCATAGTATCAAGACAAGAGGAGTTTAACGCACACGTTAACCTCCCGATGTTTTTTGAAGTGTGGTATCTTTATCACATTATTAAGGATCATTAATCTTGTGACATCCATGGTCCACAGCTGGGGGATTATATTCGACTTCTTCCCCGTTGTCGTTGTCAAATACTTATGTGGGGCGAGCATTCCATAATTCTTGCGATATCCCAAGTTGAAATCACTGATCTTTAGCGTCATAATTTGTCCCAGTTGTAGTCCAATTGCGCGTATCCCCTTCGAGAGGTACACAATGATCAGTGTATAGTTGAAGTCCCTCGGGACACTATCACGACTAATCGTGCCAGCCAGAGGCGGGATATAGTCGGGTAGGATTGATGGGATGAGATTCACATTTGCCAAGTCGTCGTGATGCTTTCTCTGTTTCTCCGTCGCAGTTCGAGAGGGTCCATATCGACATGCAGTCGATGGGGAGGCTTGCAATCCTCTTGTCTATGAGGCCTGTGCTCCTGCAGAGATGACATTCTTAGCCATGAGGTCAATCAAAATCTTTTCGGCGAATTTCTCTACTGTGCTAGGTCGCTCAATATACATGCTCGTGATCAAATGTCTCGGATTAGTGGAAAAACGCTCAAGATAAGAAGAACGGGTGGTGAGGTCTCAATAAGAACTGTTTGAAAGAAATTAGTTCTCTATCGGCTCGGATAATCACAATTCGCAAAAGTGTCCTCAGAGAAAAATTCAATGGGTTGAATATACAATGTCACAACAGACTCCTCCAACGGGCAAGAATGCCTCAATCAACACAATTCCATCCATTATGGTGCGGTTCCAACGGTCCAATGATGATTTTTCAGGCAATAACAACATTTCTAGACGTTCTGGAGCGTCGTTCTAATGGTCAAGACACCTCCAACGGTCATATTGCTTCGTCGTGGTGAAGTATCAGTATGCACTGTTCTGCTATTCCAACGAGGTTCAAGTTTTGGAAGCCTTCCTTCTACGAAGTCCTCTCTGGAACCTCCTGCAATTTTTCTAGATTTGATTTCTTCTTAATGAGATTTCTTGCTTTCTTTCCTATGATCTGCGTCTCTGGATTCCTCTTTCCATTTTTTTTCTTATCTTTTCTTAGCATAGTAGCTTCACACTGTTGAGGGTCTTTCACAGGGTTCGAGGGTAATACCTTTCTATTACTGTTTCTGGAGTAGGTGTTCTTCTCTCATGGATGGGTAACTTCTTTAAGATTTCTTGCATTCTTTTGATTTCGATAGCCAGGTCTTTGGCCCTCAGTTTTTTCGACTTGTCCTCTTTTTCTTCTAGTAAGCGCGTTATTCTCCTACCCATGAAATCTCTTAATTCTTTCTTTTTATTCTCTATAGCTTCCTCTTCCTCTTTCCTTCGGATCTGATCTCTCTCAATCCAAGTCTTTCCTAACAAAATTACAAAAGGATCATTTTTCTCGAAAAAATTAATGACCTTGAATTCTTCTTATGTCAATGTTCCATGAGAACTCATAGGAACATGAGTAAGTCTTCCACATAGGTCACATAGGCTCACAGGCAGAAGCGCAGTTTTGCAAAAGTAGAAAATATTTGGGATCGCCAACATCACTAGAGAGATATATTGGGAAACCCTTTATTTAAAAATAGGGGTATTTGAAAAGACATATACGCCTACGATAGGCTCTAAGTTTTCCCTGATTGTTTCAATGGAAAATTAAAAATACCTTGACCTTTTTAGAACAGGTTTGAGTCAAATAACAATGATTTGAAACACTTGTTATCATCTTTCCTTTAAACAATATGATTCCTACCAATGAAGGAACCATAACAGGTTTCCTAAAATTTCCCAAGTACTTTATGTCATTATATTAACCTGTGTTTCTGCATCCAATACACAGTCTATGTCGAAGTCTCCTATTCTTGTTTCTATGCACTCTTTCTCTTTTAAGATCTCTGATAAATTGATGTCTCTGTGATCATTCAATGTTTCTTTCAGCTACAATAATATAGCCTCATATTCTTTCTGGTTCTCTAGTATATTCTTAGTCTCTTGACCTTCCTTATGGTTTTCTTGTCTCATATTCATCTTTTCAAATTTAGTAATCATTGTAGGGAAGTCCAAAACTTCATGGACAACGGATTTACAATAGAGACAAATAGGGCCTCTACCAGGGAATTCCTTAGCAATATGTCTTGGTCATATGAAACTATAGAAAATAGTCAATCCTCTCTTTCTCTTAAACAATCCCCAACCTTTCATGTCCTACGCACTAGTATCACAGTGATGAACCCGCAAAAAATTATTTCTAGGATCCTGCATCCACTTGTTAGTCCAAACAATCTTTCTATGCATAGGAATACCATATATTTCATTATTTCTATCAGATATATTCATTTCATATATTCTTTCATCTAGCTGTGCTCTATTTTTCAGACTAGGACAAAATCTATCGATCATACCTAGATCCATTCTTTCGAAACAAAAATTTCCACTTATATTACCTTTATCAAAGAACAAATATTTAAGATATTACCTCTTTTCTTCATATCTGATTCCCTTCTTAGCACAGAGCTTCACAAGTCAAGTAGAATACTGTGCATTAGAGCAACATATCTACGCACAAAGATTTTCTGTTTTCTACAGTTTCCAACAATCACAGTTTGAGTCCTGGCAATAGAACCATTTTTTGGAATAGGGGTAGACACAGGGTTCAACGCTTCAACAGGGCACCAACAAAACCCTAACTACCGGCCCTTTCAGCAACACCTACGAAGCAGATAAAGTCTCACCCAAGGTAGAGAAAAGGGGTTTGTAGGACTCAAGTGTCTACAACCTAGCTGGGACACCAATCTGTGATCACAATACTTAACAGAGTACTTAGCAGTTAATATTCATTAGATTTTACCCTTATTCACATCGCATGTCAAAACCCTAATTACGGAACAATGTAGTATTCAACAAGACCTAATCATATTCAACCATTTAACAGATAGCATTGAGAAGATCTAGCATTCATTCACATTATTAAGAACTAAGATACTACACCATGTGCATCTAACATACATAAATATTACAACACCAAGCCTAAATCATATCAATAACATATGCACAAAATAAACACAACACAGGATATACGTGGTTCACCCCCAGCGTGGGGCTACGTCCACCAACTCTTCATGTTATTTATTATCTTCTTTCAATATTCTTACATGCATAGAGCCACAAAACCAGCTCCGCATAGGACAGGATATATGCACGCACCTCACCAGATCCTCCTTCCCCGAGTTAGGTCACAACATGAAGCCTTACACATTCTGCGCACAAAGTCTTCTTACAATCATTTGCACTTATCTCTACAAGTCTTAACCCACAGTATGCACCAAGCATTCATAACTATTTTCACTTAGCACACTTGAATCTTCTTACATCACCTAGATACCTATTTATACTTTACCAAAGGGGCCTAAACATGGGTAAACCCATGGGCCAACATCCCATACCCATTACATAAACCCTAATCCCCAAAAATCTTGCAAAGGGGGGCGAGATCCCTTGATCTTCGCTTTGCCTAGGCACTCCATCTTTGACCAGCCTATCGAAGTCCCAAAAAGTGGTCAGACATGACCAAGGTTCTCCAAAACTTCGTCAAGGGCCAACATGCCAATATAACCCATCTCTTATTATCTTATGGGCAGTGGTGGTAGGTGCAAAGTGTCCACTACATATTCCTTCATGGAATTCTCTCATCAGTTCTTGGGCTTGGTTTTCATCAACACATCTCAATAGTATACCATCATAATTCCTCCTGAACAGTGTATCATCAATCTACACATACTGATTTTCCTTCATATTCAATGTTATTTTCTCCTTAGGGTTCATGGTGACATGAAATTGCCCAAACCTCAAGTAGAATATAATGTCTCTGTACCATTCTGAATCATCCAATGATTCTCCTAATGAAATTGAAATCATTCCATCCACAGAATCACTATTCCCGATGAGCTTGCATAAACCTTGTCCTTTGACAACCTTTAAAGGTTTAATTTCAATATCATATTCTTGTATCTTTGCGAGCCAGTTAGCCCATTTTCCTTCTCTAAATTTTTGATTCAGAAGCATCTTCACTGGCGATGAGGGAACATAAGAAATAACATGGGATTTCAATATGTACGTCTGAAAGTGATGCCTCTTTTACAAGAGCCAAGGCTTGCTTTTCCAATTCTGAATACCTCAATTCATAGTCATGTAGGGTTTTCCTCATGAAACTTATTGGGAGTTATTCACATTTGGTATTCTTCTGCATAATAACAGATGCAACTTTTTTTTTTATAGTGAATGAATAAATGATGAAATCCCTTTGAAAATCTGGACTAATGAGGACCAAAGTTGTAGTGATTTCTCCTTTGATATTATTGAAATCTTCTTGAGTATGTGTTAACCATTCAAACATCTTCTCCTTTTTCAGCAACAAATTGATCGACTTCACAATACTTTCATAGTCAGGAACAAACCTTCGCACAAAATTGATCTTGTCGTAAAATGATTGAACTCCTTTATTAGACATTGGGGGGTTGATTTCATTTATTTCTTTAACTCATTCTATATCTATATAATCCCTTCCTTGCACACAATATGACCCAATAGTTTTCCTTGAGTTAAAACAAATAAGCATTTATTTGGATTTAGAGAGACACCATATAATCTGCCTCTTTCAAAAACTTTTCTCAAATGATGGATATGATCACCCCTAGTTTTTNTATTTTCTCCTTAGGGTTCATGGTGACATGAAATTGCCCAAACCTCAAGTAGAATATAATGTCTCTGTACCATTCTGAATCATCCAATGATTCTCCTAATGAAATTGAAATCATTCCATCCACAGAATCACTATTCCCGATGAGCTTGCATAAACCTTGTCCTTTGACAACCTTTAAAGGTTTAATTTCAATATCATATTCTTGTATCTTTGCGAGCCAGTTAGCCCATTTTCCTTCTCTAAATTTTTGATTCAGAAGCATCTTCACTGGCGATGAGGGAACATAAGAAATAACATGGGATTTCAATATGTACGTCTGAAAGTGATGCCTCTTTTACAAGAGCCAAGGCTTGCTTTTCCAATTCTGAATACCTCAATTCATAGTCATGTAGGGTTTTCCTCATGAAACTTATTGGGAGTTATTCACATTTGGTATTCTTCTGCATAATAACAGATGCAACTTTTTTTTTTATAGTGAATGAATAAATGATGAAATCCCTTTGAAAATCTGGACTAATGAGGACCAAAGTTGTAGTGATTTCTCCTTTGATATTATTGAAATCTTCTTGAGTATGTGTTAACCATTCAAACATCTTCTCCTTTTTCAGCAACAAATTGATCGACTTCACAATACTTTCATAGTCAGGAACAAACCTTCGCACAAAATTGATCTTGTCGTAAAATGATTGAACTCCTTTATTAGACATTGGGGGGTTGATTTCATTTATTTCTTTAACTCATTCTATATCTATATAATCCCTTCCTTGCACACAATATGACCCAATAGTTTTCCTTGAGTTAAAACAAATAAGCATTTATTTGGATTTAGAGAGACACCATATAATCTGCCTCTTTCAAAAACTTTTCTCAAATGATGGATATGATCACCCCTAGTTTTTTAATGCACCTTCAAATAATCTTGATAGTCTACCACAAATTTTCCTATAAACCCACTAAATGCATGATCCATGGCCCTCTAGAATGTGGCTCCAACATTCTTCAAACCAAAGGGCATTCTGGCATATGCATATGTCTCCCATGGTGTTATGAATGTTGTCTTTTCCCTGTCTTCCTCAGCAACCAAGACTTGGTTATATCCGGAAAAAACATCCAACATGGACATGCACGTTGATCCACTGACTTGTTGGAGAAGGAACTCCATATTAGGTAAATTAAATTTATCCTTTGTTCTTGCTTTGTTAAGATCTCTAAAATCAACACACATCCGAATTTCCTCGGTCTTTTTTCTTACAATCACCGTATTTGAAAGACAGTCAAAATTTCTAATGGGATAAATTATTCCGACCTTCTTCAATTTCTCCAATTAAATATTTACTAGAGGTTTCCGTTTGGGGTTCATCATCCTTACTTTTTACCTTACAAGTTTTTCCTCTTCCCTCAAAGGAATGATGTGCTACAATATCGTTTTATCATAATCTTTGAAATCATCATAGGTGTTAACTGAAGACTAGTTTGTTACAAGGGAAAAACTCTCTATGGCCAAGGGTAAACCACAACAAACAGGTATGACTACAGAAATCAACTCAATTCCAACTTATGCTATATTAAATAATGTGAAATATAAGAAATAGGCCTACATCGATCCAACATTTGATGATGTTCCACCGTTGAGCACTTTGACCCAAATCTTTATAATTGCAAGAAGTTCTCAACCAACTAGCAGAGCAAGTACATAGTGATGATATAAAAGGGGTTAGCACATCATATAGCATAATCCATTAATAAACATTACAAACATGCCCATGGATAATAATCATGTATTTTCAAGATACCAATAGGACGGGAAAGGAGTATTTCTATTAATAATTGATCAACAGAAGTGACAACATTACAGACTTCTATGTCGGCATGGTTCGAAACCAAGAAACCAAGTTCCTTCCAACTGGGTATCCACCACTTCAATCCTCCACCAAAGGCAAGCTCATATGAAAGAGGAAATGAGGTCCTCTCAACAATAGGGAAAGATATTGGGGGATAAACATTGTGTTCAGACTTGAGGGACAAAGGGATGTAGACTCAATATGAAGTAATTTCTCTAGAGTAACTTTGCTCTCAAAGTTGAATTCTTTCTCCTCTTTTCCATAGCTCGAAATTGTGCTCTTATACCCTTCAGAATGCAACTGAAGGGACGAGTCGGAACATTTCTAGTATATGGAAGGCCAAGGATCAGAGATCTTCTGTCATGACATGGAAACCCAACCTCATTCTGTATTTTATGGCACAAATCCCGATGCACACGGGCTGTAGTGGAGCAACCAGCGTATACGCATCTTGTATAACTGATAGGGAGAACATATGTGGAAAAATGTATATTTTTATCTTTGGATTCATCAAAAAGGGATGATAAGTCTGCATAGGGAAATGAAAAAAGGCCCTCTATGAAAGATATAAATGGTGAGGCAAATCTTTATATAACAAATTCCCCCTAATGTGTGAGATGAAAGGAGTATCTACGATGGCTGAAATACATTATAAATAACCTAGAAGTGGAGTGGTAGAGAACCAGCTGGACGGACTCAATTTCTCATTACATTATGTACTGACTTTGCATACATGGCTGCCAAGAATACAATGCAGATCCATGTGGAAAATATACCAAACTAGTGTTCATGGCCATGAATAGGCAAATACAAATGTGGTTACATGCCAAAAATTCTCATAGTCACGAATAAGGCCTAGTGAAACCAGTCTCAAAATCAATCTGAAGATATATGTATACCACGAAGTACAATCTGATCTCCCATGTTCACTGAAGTCAAATAGGTATTGGTCCAATGAAGGGGAAGCAACAACTTAGGAGAGCTACAACCACATAGTGATTTCTTCAAGTCTTCTACACTATCCGCCAAAGGTGCAAGTCTGCATCATGTGAATAAAGGAGTTGAGGTCGAACATGATGAGACATCGTTTGATTACTGGTCATTGAGGTATACCATTAACAAACGGGAGACAACCTACCAATAATGATAGTAGGTATCAAGGCACGAAGTACATTCCTACAAGTGTGAAAAAGGAGTCGATGTTGAACACTTGAGAAATCCATTGATCAGGAGACATTGATGTATTCCCATCTGTCAATGGTGAGATGTCTTGCCACTAATGAATGCAAACCTCAAGGTACTCATAAAAATATAGGTCCCATATCCAGAATAAATAAGTTGAAGTCGATGGAAAGAGACCCGCTGAATGGAGAGCATTGAGGGATATCTCATTAGTCAGCATGAGGAACAAAGAAGGAGATTCATGATTTGGTGGGGATCGGATGAAGAACATGTTCATGAACCAAAGAACCTGTGTGTCTTTCGTGTGTGCCAAATGCAAGTGGTACACGAAAAGGACCCTTTGAATAACATCCAATGATGAAAAATTGTTGTCAAAGGCGAGGAAACCACCAATAAGGCTAATGGAATCCAAGACACTGCATGAATCCCAAAGTGTGAATAGATGTCTTATCGTCGAACATAAGGGAAACCACCCAGTCAATGACCAATGATGAAATGTCGATTGTTGGGTTCAAGGTGACCTACCAATGATGAAAGTAGGGCCAGGGTGAATGATAAGACCAAAGTATCATGTGATTCTGAGACAAACTAAGGGTATGGCCGACATGCAAAGTCAAGACTTCCGAGGAGTGGTCGACATAGGTTGATAGAATTCCTTTGAACAAGAGCATGAGACAGATGGTGGACTTCGGCAACATGGACTCAATGATGTGACAATTAGATGCAGGAGGCATCAATAACGTTCTCTATAGGGATTGGAAGAGTAACTAGTCGGTAGAGAAATATCTGTAGCGTGATCAACTTCCTAAGGCCATGCTAAACCCAAAATTGTGATGACACAAGGACTCAATAACTTTGTGCTTTGTTCAAAGGCAACATGACTGCTTCCAATTACAATATAGTACTCCCTTCCCACCCATCTTTTTTTGTTTTTTCATAACAAATGAATGTTATGATACAGAGGAGGGAACGAGTGTGGTAAGTAAGAAAAAATAGTTTCAACAATGGAATGTACCTATGATTAATGCAAGGAAATGCATGAGGGAGATGGACACTCGGGGTGATGTTCCCTCCAGGGTATAGGGTCTCAAATTGTGAAGGATATAAACAAGGCTCTGCTTGGTTGAGGATGAAAACTGCTTAGGCAACGGTTTATAATGAAAACAGAGAATCGGCTAAAGGCTCAATACTGTAAGCAATGGAATGAGATGAAATCACAACTTAACACCAAAAAATGTCCTTTTTTATATCTTTTAGTCTACTTGGTGTGATGTTGGCCCTTGACCAAGTTTTGAAGTTACTTGGTCATATTTGACCGTTTTTGGGACTTCGACACCCTATCGAAGATGGAGTGCCAGACGAAGTAGAGATCAAGGGATCTCGACCCACTTTTGGGTCCCTTTTTAGGTTTTGGGACAATGTAATTGGAAAGGGATGTCGGACCGTGGGTTTACCCATGTTTAGGCCCACTTTTGTAATGTAGAAATAAACATCTAGGCATCTAGTAGAAGGGGTTTTTTTTTATCTGTGTAATGTAAGATATGTGCTAATAGTATATGTAAGTGCTATGTGCATGACTTTAGAAGGTTTATAGAGATAAGTGCAAGTTGTTTTAGAAGTTATAGAAGGATTTGTGTTGTAAGCGCACAGAAGAAGGATCTAGCGAGCTGCGCAGATCTTCTGTCCTATGCGAGGAAGGGTTTTTGGTGGCTTCCTACCTGTAATTGATTGGAGACACTAATAAAGAAGAAGAGTTGGTGGACGTAGCCCCAGGCTGGGGGAGAACCACGTAAATATGTGTGTTATTCTTTGTGCTTTGACTTGATGTGTCTATCTCTACTTTGTCTAAGTGCTTTGATATATTTAGATAGGTCTACTTATTCTTTGTGCTTCAATAGATGTATATGAATAGTAGATCTGATATGTATGAATATGCTTAGTGTTGATCTACTATGTCTGACCTATTTTACTATTGCTAAGTGTTAAATTACCTTAGATCTAAGTGAATACTGTGATGCTCTGTGCTATAAGCGAAGTATAATAAAGGTTGAATATTGATGAATAATTGATGCTAAGTGTTCTGTAAGCAAAATAATCACATATTTGTGTCCCAGCTAAGGTTGCAGACACCTGAGTCTTGAAACCACCCCTGCCCCTACCTCGAGTGAGACTTCAACTGCTTCACAGGTGTTGCCCAAAGGGTTGTTAGTTAGGGTTTTGTTGGTGCATTATTGTAGCATTGAACCCTGGGTCTGCCCCTATGCCAACAAATGGTTCCGTTGTCGAGACCTGAAACTGTGATTTCTAGGAACTAAGGAAGAAGAAGATTTGTGCAAAGATTCATCCTAAAACTGTGGAATCTCTATGCATGGATTTGTGCCCTAGTGCGTAGTAATCCACTTGATCTAAAAACCTCTATGCTAAAGAAGGAAGGATAGATCTGAAGAAAAAAAGTGAGATATGAACGCTTTGTGCTCTAATAAAGGCAAACGTGGAAGTTTTTGAAGAAAAGAGGTCAGATCTGTAGAAAAGAGGTAAGATCTGTAAGCTTTGTGCTTTGATAAAGGTAATAATAGTCAAAAGTTTTTAGATCTAGAACCTTTATGCTCTGCAAAAGTAAAATAAGTGAATTTTTTTTTTTTTTTGTTTCTAGAGTATGGATCTAGGTATGTTTGATAGAATCTATCCTAAATTGAAAACTAGGGCTCTGATAGATGAAAGAAGGCTTGATATGAATAGATCTGATAAGTACAGTGATAGATATGTTATAGCTATGCATAGAAAGAATGTTTGGACTAACAAATGGACGCAGGATCCTAGAAAGAATTTTTTGTAGGCTAGTTACCATGATCCTAGTGCGGAGTACAGAAAAGGCTAGGGATCATTTAAAAGGAAGAGAGGATTAACCCTATGTTACAGTTGCAGAAGACCGGGACATCTTGCTATGGAATTCCCTGGTGGAAGATCTAGTTGTCTTTGTTGCAAAGCTTTGGACCATGAAGTATTGGATTGCCCCAAAATGATTGCTAAGCTTGAAAGAATGAATCTGAATGAAGAAAACCCTAAGGTAGCTCGAGAAATAGCTGAATTCCAGAAAGAATTTGAGAAGGTATTACTACAGATGAAAGAAACCTTGAAAAACCACAGGCATTTTAGGTTATCAAAGATATTTAAAGAAAAATAATGCATCGAAGTAAGAATATGGGACTTCGACATTGACTATGTTCTTGATGAAGAAACACCAGTGAAAATTATGCCAGAGAGAACTTGGGAAGCTATAGGAAGGCCTACTATTATCCCTTCATTAAGAGGAATAGGGATACTCAGAGGAAAACTGGTGAACCTATGTGGAAGGCTCACTCAGATATATATGAATGCTAATGGGACTTCGACAAAGGAAGATTTTGAGATTATCAAGTTTATTGAGGACAACGGCCTGTTTACTATGTTACTTGGAAAACCTTAGATTGAGAGAGAACAAGCCAAAAAGAAGGAAGAAGAAAAGGTTTTAGAACAACAAAGATAGGAGTTAACAGATTTCATGACCAGAAGGATGGCGCATTTGATTGAAGAATAGGATAACAAATCGAAGTTATTTGCCACCCGGATCTTAGATGTCAAAGTTGCAAGAGCACTAGAGGACTCATATAAGATTACAGTATTTGTCTCAAATATAGAAGAAGTATTACCCCTGAGTCTTAGGAGAGAATCTTAGTAGCATGAAGTGACTATGTCCAAGGAAAATAAGAATCAGAATGGGAAGAGAATCACTAAGATGAAGCTCACTGGAAAGAAGGATAGGAAGCTAAGTAAAAAGAGATCTAAGATCGACAAGCTACAAAATATTCCATAGGGAACCTTGTAGAATGAAAAACTTGCAGAAATTGAACTTCATCGAGATATCAGACTAGTGACATAGGCCACTTCACCGAGGCAAAGAAATATAGTCGTTGGAAGCCGATATAACCATTCGACTGCCGCTTCGAACGGGTCGAAAAGCATTGATGGTTTACCACTAGACCATCAGACCAAGCCATAACAGAAAAAACATGAGTTAATGACACCTCATACCCATTGCAAGAAGACTGTTGTTAAGTTTCTTACTTAGTTCGCTGCGCCACGCACAAAGAATACTTTTTGCTAACTAGGAATTTGAGCCCACAACCTGAGATTATTTTTCACTGCGATCATCACCTTCTTCCTTTACCCTCCATTGCAATCTCTGAATTCAGCTCACACCCGATCTAATTAACCCCGAGCTTGTATGTCAGATGAGCTCAGTGCCACATAGAAAGTAGTCGAAGAAGTTTTGATTGACTTAATGACTGAGAGAGTCATGTTAGAAAGAAGGATGTTTGCAGGTGTGCAAGAATCATCAACAGGAGGAGTCCAAGCTTCTCCCTCAACTGCTTGCGGAGCAGGAACTTCTAGAACCACGACAGAGACAAGAACAAAGCACATAGACGACATTGTGAACACCAAGCTTATTCCGTGCATTCTGTCAGCTTACCTACCACCTCTTAGCGGTGCCATAAACCATGATAGTGTCCCTTGAGACTTCGAGTATACTTTGATCACCGTGTACCTTTCGAAACGGGTGCGTGAAGTTCATGCCGACCAAGATAAGCTCGTAGCATTGAATTTTAGTGACTTCAACCTTGGTGACCGGAAGGCTTACAACATGATTTCCCTGCACAAGTATCTATCCATGACTAAAGGCAAGAATTCCAATATCATCCCGCAGTCATGGACCCAGAACCTCACGCAGTCCATGCTGCTCAACGTGATGAAGATTCTGCACTTCGGACGACATCAGGAGGTGAATGCATGTGTAAAGTTAATATTGTTGTGCTATCACGATGGATACCTATGGCTGAACCGATGCATCACTATAGATCCAAACTTGATCAATCGGATCAAAGGGCTTAGTATTCAAGGTCTTGACCCATAGGAGTTCTACCCTAGAAAGACCTCAGAGTGAGCAATAGCACAGATAATTAAAGAAACTTATGGCGATGTTGAGAAGGGCACGTGAGGATACAAGGTAGCCTCTATCTAGAGTGGTTTAGTGCGCCTTACCTGTCAGCTGATCGCGGGTAAGATAGTTCGCAAGAATAGACCAACTCAAGTAACCAGATTCGTGGTCGACCTCGCAGGGAAGTGCACAGAGGGACTATAGATGAACTGGGTGTAGTACATTGTCAATCAAATAGATCTTGATTGAAGAGAAGCACAAGACCAAGGGTATGAGTTACACTTTAGTTGGCTTCTCATACTGATCGCTTTCATTGCCTGGGAGCTACCAGAAGGTGCTACTTTCCCAGATATCGAACCCTTCAAACCACTGGCCATGAAGTTTTGTACGCTGTGGTATTCCAGCGACATGAACAAGCAGTGGCAGTCCAATGCCATCTTCCATGCCTATTACAACCAGTTGAAGATCGCAATCCAGTCTACACCGCACATCACCCCAAACACACTTCATAGGTTTAGACCCTTAATGAAATTCAGTGCATATCTCCACTTCACCTATATTACAGCACGCACTGATGAGCATAAAAAACATCTCCAAACATATTATAAGTTGACATAAGATGACTTGGAGGAGATTACCAAGGAATGGTCGGCGGACCTCCTTGTTCCAGTGGACCCCGCAGAGATGTCCGACGTGGATAGTCCTGAAACTATGTCGGACACACCTGGACCAAGCAAGATGAAGAAATATGATGAAGTACATGATGTCCATAACACATCGACAAAGACCAGTTCGATCTCACCTGAGAAGGGAGATGATGGTGGAGAGATAGGTGGCACAAAAGTCGAGAAAAACAAATGCAAAGTTACTCTGCCTAGAGAGGAGGATGATCTATCCAAGAAAAGGAAGGTTACCCCACCAAAGCCTTCTTCCTAGAAAAAAGCTAAATCCACTAGGACTACATTTAGGCTCCAAGAGATACTTATAAGGCACAAGGACCATATATGAGGACCCATACCACAAAACAATCCCTTCAAATGGTTCCTTTGGCTTAGGAATGTGATATGATCACTATTCTAAGCTTTGATACACTATGGGATGGTTTCCTCACACATGAGATGAATTGAGTCCAAAATATAGTGGTTTGGGTCCTAAACAAGCTACTTCCAAGGCACATGGGCTATGCATAACATCCTAAACTATGATATAGGCCCTCTAAATGGAATTTATTTCCTTGTAGTGGTGTATAAGAATGATTCTAAAGTTTGGCATAATAGGGAAGGGTCTCCTCTCTGAATGCATACTTCATGGCCAAAATCTAAGAGCTTAGGCACTATACACTACCTATAAAAAATTATACATGACCGAAACCAAGTTATTAGACCTTACACACTACTTATATGGCCCATGGGAAGTGTGAAAGGGTGTATACAACAACATTGTACTCTAGAAAGAATATTTGGCCCACAACTATGATATATAACTTACTCTAAAGTTTGGCACAATAAGGACATGCCCTGTAGCATAATCCCTAAATGATGTTTCTTTGGAATGTCGTCCATGGATGATGTCCTAAAATATGACATAGTTTGTTTGTAAGGTATCTTTATCCAAATATAGGTACACAAGCTCAATTCCTACATATGGAATACCATGGATGAGTCTCCTAGCCCAAGACAAGGTTTATTAGCGACCTAGGCCCTATACACAACTTCTAAGGCACTTATCTCATGTGTGGGGCCTTGAAACATGAAAAAAACCTTATGAAGTAATCTTTATACCATTTTTTGGATACATTCCCAGTTATAGGTTTTGGCATACCAAGGACCTAGACCATAACATAAGCCCTAGTTATGGAATTGTTGTTGTTGAGATGAGAATACACAAATCTACATAGTTTTGTTAAAATATATAAGTCTTTATTGTATGTGGTAAATAAGGAAAATTTTAGGGGCTAAATTTTCCATGTTTTTTCCCAAAAAAATATTTTCCAATTTCCATTTTTTCGAAAAAAAAATTGCCCAAATTCTATAGAATAAAATATTATAGCTTAAAAATAGCTCGAATTTTATAGAAACTATATCAAACCCTGATAAATTTGAATATTTTTACAAACATCGCACCAAACATTTTATAGTTTGCATATTAAGGACTAGTAAGATTCGCCAAGGTTTCTACATTTTGAGATAAATTTTCATCCTTAAAATCATCCCTAGTGTTAAACATATTTAATCTATGATTGTCATGAAAACATACAGACCGTAAGTATCACACAAGGTGGTTTACTTATAGTTTTTCATAAATTGTATGCATTATTGCACCAAGAGAGGAGAGGTTCTTTAAGCATTCTACAACCTACTATTAAAGAGATTGTAACATCCATCATCTTCATCATAGTTATCCTAGTATAATTTTTTTTTCATGGAAAAAATATAGAAAATGTATTTATAAAAGAAACAATCCAATGATAGATGTTGAGAAAGCATTCAAGTCTACCTTTACAAGCTTGTAGCTTTGGTTAAAAGACTATCACATGCAGTTAAAATTTCTTCTTTCAAAAAAGAAACCCTATACTAGAAACTATACTAGTGAAACATCATATACAAATTTCTTTAAATTTTTTAGAGAAGTATAGTCTTCTTTATACACAGAAAATGTTCAACTAGTTTTTTTAAAGGTAATTAGTCTATCCATGGAGAGACATAGATCACGTAGATATAAATAAAGTAAAGGAAACACAGAACCAAGGAGCATGAATATATTCATGGGAGTGCATAGGAGTGTTGTTGATGATCTTCCAAATCCCATTTTATAACACCACTCCATCCTTAGATAGCCTATTTTCTTCATAGTTCTTGTCCTTGTAAATTTGTGCAAAAGAAATGTGAGAGAAAGATGATTTTAGAAGTTGGATGTCATGAAAAATATGTTGTAATGTGAAGCTATGAAAATTGAATTCTCCTTTCATCCATTGAATCACAAGTAGAGAGTCTCCATAAATTCAGATTTGAGAAATTCCATTTTCCTAAGCAAGCACTAAGACCAATTTTAGAGTCATAAGTTCAAAAAAATTATTTCCGTCACTACCGAGTCTAGATTTAGAAGAGATGTTGTGAGTGGGGGGGAGATGTAGAATCCCCCTAGACCCACATTTATATCCTTGGGAGGTTCCATCAAAAAAATCCCAAAGAAAATATTTATTTATTGCTTCTTCAGGGGAGTTCTTTGAGATGCATCCTTCCTTATATTGAGGAAATGCAGAGAGGATGTTCAAACTTTGGATATCACATTTAAAAGGCATGGTTTCTTTTTCTTCAAAGATATTGGAGTTTTGAGCTAGCTAGATTCCCCAGGCTATGGTTAGAGGGAGATATTTATACCTCTTTGTGTCTGTTTTCATACACTAATTCTTGAGGGCTTCTTCGATGGAGTTCCCCTTCAAAGAATTGTTCAAACTAGTTAAGCAATATGATTCTGGCTAGACTTATAGAGAATAAGAACAAGTCATAATAAGGTGGGAGTTGGTCTCAGATTCATCTTTCCATCAACTCGGTCCGTCATAGATTCTTTTTTATAGGATGTTACATGTTAAAGATTTACTATTTAACAATAACTACATGAACATTTTTTATTTGGATGGGCATTTGAACTTCCGTATAATCCTTGAACACCAGGATTGTGGGTTGCTGATATATGCATTAATAAAAAGGGATTTGTATCCTAATATAGGCCCATAGTTCCCTATAGGATTCAAAGACCAAATGTGTTGATCTTCTTGATCATTCAGATTGATGAAGAAACTTCAAGTATCTTTTGAGTATAACATTCCCAAATTTCTACATTCTCCTCTTAGAGTCTAATCTCCTCCCAAGAAAGCTACTATTGCATCCTTTCCAATGTTTTGACTCCCTCAACTACTTGTCTTGGAGTAAGGTAGCCCCAAATTTTAAAGTCCAAAATTAGTTGGGGTGGGATCTTATATGTGCCATTGTTGCCAATCTAGGGGACCAAGCAAATTTGAGCTTTGTTGCCTTTATCAATTCTACATAACAACCAATTTCCTATTATGGGGAAGGCCATAACCACTACTTTCCATATTATTGAGGTGTTTTGAAAATGTCAAGTTGTGGTTTTTACCTATTCCTCTATGGAATTAGGGGATATCTATTTATCTTTAATTATCTATGCCCAGAGTCCATATCCTTTTTATCAATATCCATACATTTTTGGCTATGAGATCCTTTGAAAAAGGAATATGTTTTGTATGCCCCACCTACCTTGAGATTTTGAAACAAAAATAATTTTCCATAAGGATAGAACCATCCCTTTGTCTCCTACCCCTCCAAACTAGATGAAATTGAAACTTCACTACCTAATTTTTTCCAGGACTCCTTTCAAAATCCATGCTAGGGACATCCAATATATAGGGATGGATTTGAGCATTGATTTTACAAGCACTAGTCGACACCTTTGGAAAGCCATCAATTGCACCATATGTTGTGTTTCTTCTCTATATTGGCTATTATTCACTTCCAATCACCTTTCTAAAACTAATTTTCTTTTTAGTGAAATCCCATGTATTTCATTCCATCATCTAGAACTAATATTTGAAAAGGAAAGACTTGGGAATACACATATTTTTCA
>SNQJ01S0021140.1:34056-53127 GCA_010110895.2 Picea sitchensis | reverse complement strand
AAGTTACAATATTTCAATAATGAGAAAAACATGATCTTAGATGTCACACTTCACCTCTAATTTTCTAGTAGATATGTTATGTATAGTTTAACTTCTGAACCTAACAATAATTGTTTTATGTTTGGCATTGCAACAAATTTTCCCTTTTAGACTCTTTTTAAGTTATGTATGGCCTTTTTTCTGGTTGATTCAGAAGAACTTATCAAGCTCTATGGATATCATCACCATGGAAGACACCATATTTTGCACCTTATTAGTTATGATGTAAGCCTAAGCTTCAACATTTTTACTTAATATAATCTTTTCCTATCTTTATAAAACTTGTTAAGTGATTCAAATCAAGAATATTTAAAAAATATTATTTTCAAACTTTTAATTTAAAATAAAATGTTAAAATAAATGAAATATTTTTTATTAAAAATTAAGGGAATGGAATAATTTGTCATCTTTATACTATTAAAAGGATTAAAAATTAATAGAGTAAAAAAATCTCTCATCTTTATAATATTAAAAGGAGAAAAAGTTGAAAAAAAAAAAATTCTTAAAATATCTTGTAAATATTTAAAAAGATTCTCTCCAATCTTTTAATTAAAAATAAAATGTTAAAACATATTAAATAATTTTTATCATTTTTGTTTAAAAATAAAAATATTAAAAACACTTTTACCATATTATAATTATCATATAATAATTTAATTAAAAAAAAATTAAAATTAAAATTCTATTATTATATATGCATATAGAGGGCTCAATTCTCATCGTCGGAGCTCATTAATGACACGAGATATTTTCCGAAACTTGTTGTGACTGTCGGTGAGTTATTTGGGGGGTTCCCTCTCCAGGCAGGGCTCCTGGCCTTTCTGGTTCTCCTCTGTGTTTGGGTTCCAAAGGATTTGCACGGGGAAGAGGCCGCAAACGCCCGAAGGAAGTCAGAGTTGCAAAGCGCTCGACACATCGAGGCTCCCAGTGTGCTCGAGATCACACTGATTCAAACAACTTGGTCTTTGGTGAGGACATCGACATGGATCGGGTGGTTGAGTTCTCAAAATTCATCGTGGTGGGTCGGGCGCGTGGAAAACGGTTGGGCACTGCCTTCTTGTGCTCTTAGGTGGATAAATCATGGGGCTCTATTCTTTCAACCTCCCCCAGTATTCGGTTGCTAGCTAAGGGTTGGTTTGATTTTGTTTCCTTGGCCTCTTCTAAGGTCGCTTGGGTTCTCTATAAAAATTGGTCTATGGCAGGAACCACCATTGTTCTTAAGCGCTAGACTCTAATTTTTTATGCTAAGTTGGAGAAAGTGGATGTGGTTTCTCTCTGGGTTCGATTACCAAGCCTCCCTATGCAATACTGGAACTCTGTTTGTTTCTCGTCTATTGGAAATAAGTTGGGATAATTTTTGGAGGTAGATTTCTCCTTTGAAGACACTGGCCTAATGTCAGTGGCTAGGATCTTAGTGAGGTTGGATCTTTGACCGAGACTTTTAAAGGATCTGACTATAGAGACAACTTCTGGTTCTTTTTTACAGCCTTTAAATTATGAAAGCATTCCCTTCAGATACCATAGATGTCATGCTTATGGGAATGGAGTAGCGTATTGAAAAATGCCTTTCAAGGGTAAGATAAGAAGCTCCTTGGACGTTGGTGTTGGCCTTGGGTCAGGTCATGCGGTTTCAAGGCTCGGGGTCTCTAAGGGTGCACAAGCGGTAGCTTCTCAGAATATGGACTTTGGAATGGATAGTAGGCAGCCCCCTTATTCTCCTGCAGGTCTTTCTTCAGTTGATCGGGACTTGGCTCACACAAAGGTCCAAAAGTATTCTTTGTTGGCGTTCCCAAGGTCTCTGCTAGTGCTGGGTAAGCAACGATTTTATTTTCCTCCGATTGCTTCATCTACATTTGATTTTTTTCTTCAGTTGGGCTTTGTGGGGTTGGATGTTTTTTCTTCGGTGGGTATTCCCTCGCCCTTCCCTCAACCTCATCCTAAGCCATATTTTTTCTCCCTCTCTTCTATTAGGGTTATTTTTCCTCCTTCGATTAGCACCCTTTTTTCTCCCTCGTGTCAAGTGTCAAGGGAATTTTGTGTGACAGAGGAGCCCCACATTTCAGTGTCCCCTGTGAATGGGAGTTTAGTGGTTTCTTCCTCTACTAAATTAACCTTTCCCTTGGAGATTGCTTCTTCCTTTACTACTTCATCTTGGACATTTTGTGGGGCTCCTACCATTTTCGGTAATCAGTCATCTTCCAGCACCCAATCTCCTGAGGGGTCTAGGATATGTTATTCTCTCTTCAAAATGGTTGTTTTAAATGAGGATTTGGGTAGCTGCGGTGCAGAGGATCCAATTGGGTCGGCCCTGGGGTATCTCCCTTGAGATTTGTCTTCGTCTTGGGATCGAGGCAAGAGATAACATATACTTCTGGCACAATACCGATCCAAAATTGATGTGGCTTCTAGTAGACAATCCTCCATTGAATGGGCGCTTAGAGCAAAGAAACCCCAAGAGGTGTTTTCCTTATGAATATTTTCTCTTTCAACTATAGGGGTTTGGCGAGCCTAGCAAAAAAATCGTCCTTAAAAATATTGTTTATTGTTATCAACCTAGATGTTATATTTCTACAAGAAACCCTGGGGATTAGTGAAGTAGTGGTTACGTCGTTGGAAGCAATTTTTCCTGGTTGGTCGTTTGTGACGGTGGATGCAAAAGGTCGTTCTGGGGGTCTTGCCACTGGGTGGCGTCACAAGAGCTGCAAATGTGATAGGGTTTGGTGTTTCGATTCGAGGATCGGCCTCAATATGTTCTCAGCTAAGCTAGGATGCTCCCTGGTGCTTATTAATATATATGGTCCTTATGGAGAGCAAAAACGTTACTAGGATTCTCTGTCTTTGTGCCCTTGGCTTTCTGAACAAGAGGTTATTGTGGGAGGGGACTTGAATTTTTCCTGAGTGGTGAAGGTTTGGGGCCCCCTATATTCATTGGACCCTTTGATTGACTATTTCACTCATTTTATTGATTCTCATGAACTGTTAGACTTGGAGTCGGTTAAATTACAGCCGACTTGGTAGAATCTGCAGGTTGGATATGCTAGGGTTGAAAAACGATTGTATTGTTTCCTACTGAAGGAGGACCTGGTGGAATCCTTTTCCCTTTCTCGACAATGGTTTGCTGGTAGTGGGGAATTAGATCATAACCCGATTGTTTTGGAAATAAGCGGAAGGGTTCGTCAGAACCCCAACTCCTTCAAATTTTTTGAAGGATGGTTAAAGGACCCCGAGTACCAAGACTTAGTTCATAATTTGTGGATCCCCTTAGGAACACAACCTACCTCACATGCTTCTATTCATTTTATGGAAAACTTAAGGAAATTAAAGCAGGCTACCATCTCCTGGATGCATGAGAAAAAATTAAAGGAGGATCAAGAGCTTCTCAATATTGAAATTTTTTTGATGGATTGGCAGGTTGATCCTAGTAGAGGATTTTTCTCCAAGGAAGCTAGCGAAGAGCTTGTTCAAGTGGAGATTTGAAGGAGATCTATTTTGGTTGAAAAGGAAGCTTTATGGCATCTAAAAAGTTGAGTTATTTGGCTCACTTGCGGGGATGAGAACAAATTTATTTTCCACTCCATTGCCAAAGGGAGGAAATGGACTAATACTATTTGGAGCCTTACCCAAAGGGATGGAAAATTGGTCAATGCATTCAAAGGACTATCATCTTTGGGGATTTCTCATTTTAAAGAACTGTTCAAGGTTGAGGTGGGCTCCTCAATTGTTGAAATTGTGAAAGCTGCCAAGATCTTCCCTCGATTTGTAGAGGACGATGAGTGGGAGTCCTTGATCGAGGAGGTTACTGAACATGAATTGTTAGATGTCATGAATACCTTCCAGAAAGGGAATAGTCCAGGTCCTGATGGATGGTCAAATGAATTTTTTCTGGGTTTCTTTGACTTACTAGGAAATGACATTTTAAAAGTAGTGAAGGAGTCCAGGAAAAATGGGCATATTCACAAGCCTCTTAATGCCACCTTCAATGCTTTAATCCCAAAATCTGATAATCCAACTACTTTTGATGATTTTCGCCCGATTTCTTTATGTAACTATATCTATAAGATTATCTCAAAAGTCATTAGCCACAGATTAAAAGATATCCTTTCCAAGCATATTTCGTGCGAACAATTTGGGTTTCTGAAAGGCATACAAATCCATGAGGCTATCGGGGTGGCACAGGAAGGTCTACACAACATGAAAATTAAGGAACTCAAAGGTGAAGTGATCAAAATTGACCTCTCAAAGGCCTTTGATAGGGTAAACTGGCTTTATATTTAGATGTTGTTGATTCATCTTGGCTTTGGGGTGGCTTTCACAAACTGGATTACGGCTTGTTTATCCTCAGTGTATTTTTCTACCTTGATCAATGGTACAAACTCTCCTTTCTTCAAAGTAGAAAGGGGGGTTCGACAGGGTTGTCCTCTATCCCCACTCCTCTTTCTTCTGGTTGCGAAGTGCCTTAGTCGTTTCTTAATTGAGGCTAAGTTTGTTGGAAATTTTAGAGGCATCAAAATTTCTCCAAGATTATACATCTCACATCTACTGTTCGTGGATGACATCTTAATTTTTTGTGACTGTTCCAGACAGGATATTGAAAAATTGAGTGAGGGACTACTACTTTTCAAACATGCCACTGGCATGGAAATCAACGCACATAAATCAAGTGTTACACTCTCTTCTCTGTCTGGGGAGGAATCACATTACATTTATGTGAGACTCCCCTTTCGAGTCTTTTATCTTGATGAAGGGTTGAAGTATATTGGCTTTCAAATGAAACCAAATGACTATTGGAAGACCGATTGGAGGTGGATTATTGAAAAACTAGAAAAAAAGGCTTAAATGTTGGAGTCATAATTGGATTTCCAGGGCTGGGTGGTTAGTTTTGGTAAAGAAAATCTTAGAGGCTATTCCAGTTTACTGGATGTCTTGAACCTGGATACCCAAAGGCATACTGGATAATATGAGAAAGCAATGCTTTTTGTATTTGTGGCAGGGAAATAAAGACAAGAAAGTATTACCATGGGTACGTTGGGATCAAATTGCGACTCCAAAATCCTTAGGTGGTTGGGGCCTAAAAAATATTTTATCTTTCTCTAAAGCTCTTGCTGCAAAGTGTTCTTGGCGACTGATAAAGTCTTCTAGTCTCTGGACTCAGGTAATACACCAAAAATATATTGCCCCTCTATCCATTTTGGAATGGATTCGAAATGCTAACAAATCTTCGATGGGGATTTCTATTATTTTGAAGGCTTTGATTAATGATTTTGATCTGGTGGGGAACAAACTAGTGTGGAGAGTGGGCTCTCGACGTTTGGTTCGTCTTGGCTTGGATCCGTGGCCCGAGAGTCATATGGGACATATTTTTCCTGAAGGAACTAGGAAAATATTGGCGATGGGTGGCTTCCTGCATCTTCCACAGGTGGGAGATCCACTACTTATAGATGTGTGGAACCAAGGATGGATGTCTGGACATAGGCTTGGTATTATAGAGGATGACTTGATACATTGGAATAGATACACTCAGAACCTTCAGGAAGCTTCAATACAATTGGTAGACAGAGATGATGAATTACTTTGGAATGGCGTTGGGGATGGAGAATACACTCCTCAATCTGGTTATTTAAAGCTATCTATGGATCTGCAACAACAGGAGCCCCTTTGGTGGTGGCAGAAGATATGGAAACAGTCTTATCCGACGAAGGGAAAATTGTTGGTTTGGTCAATTCTGTCAAATAAATTATCCACTTGGGACAATTTACAAAGGCATCTTTTCTTTGGGCCAGGCCATTGTGCTCTTTGCAAATCTCATTCAGAAATGGTAGATCATCTTTTTTTACATTGTCCTTTCATTAAGGAAGTCTGGGATTTTTCCAGGGACCTGTTTCCCTCCCTCTGGGAATGGCATGGAAATACCTTTGAATTAGCCCTATAGGCTTGGTTGCCTGGTCACAGACAAGAGGAATTTCGGGCCTTCTCTTTCATTCTGGCTCGGGGGATTTGGATCACCCGAAATGGTCACATATTTTAGGATGAAAACTTCTCATCAGAAAGGGTTGTTGTCAATTTCTTTGGGATCTTCAATTCCTTCTTGGGTTCGGGTGGGGGCACCATGACACAACCAAGGGTTGTATGGGAGGAGTATCCTGACATTAATATCTCGTGGGCATATTTTGATGGCGCTTCCCTGTCTGATCAGAAAAAATGTGGTGGGGGTGGATTCCTTTATATCTCAAAGACACATTACTTTACCCTTAAAGAGGGGTTGGGGAATGGCACAAACAACTACTCTGAACTTATGGCTTTAAAACTTCTTTTGATTTTTGATGTAGAGAAGGGATGCAGAGCCTTACAAGTTTTTGATGATTCATTAGTTGTCATCAATTGGACTAATGGGACCCACATATGTCAAATCTCTTGTTTTCTTCCATTACTAGAGGATGTAATTCGTATTAAAAAAATTTTTGACTCTATCTCATTTTCTCATATATACAAGGAAAGGAATCAATTGGCAGGAAGGATTTCCAAAGAAGCCACACAGTTAGACTTTGGTCTATGGTATGTTACAAAACACACTTCTGATGGAACTTGGGGATTCTACCATAAACCCTTTCATGACAGGCATGATACTTGACACCGGAGGCTGGAAAAATACCTCTATTGCGAGGAGCTACTACTATTTTGACTGGATCATAGTATTTTTTGATATATAGATGGATTGTGTATTTTCGTGGGGCTACTTCAGATGGCTATTATTCTTTTTTGGGGTCTAATTTGATTAATAGTTAATGGAAAATGTAATCAAGGTATGTTTTTGAATCCATGGGGGATAAACAATTTTCTTTTCTACTCGAGAATATATACGAAGTTATGTAATAACTGGTACATATATGTGTATGTAATTTTGTTATGATATAATGAAATTATGATTTTTTTCCGAGGAAAAAAAATATGCATATAGATGAACTAATGTAGATCTATCTTAAAGTGGGATCTAGAGGATCAAATTTTTTAATGTGTAAATTTTAATTTATATGTTGTTATCTAAATATGTAGGTACATAGTTATTTAATTTTTTTAATAGGGTTGACTTTATCATCATCATCATCATTACATCTCCCCCATAATGGGTTGTAGAGCACCTCGGTAAGTGCAATAAAATAAAACAATTTATATTTATTTGTCAACAAAACAAATAAATCATTGTGTCTAAAGGTTCTTTTTTTAGTCCACTTTGAGGGAGATTCTTAATTCTTTCGTGCTCAACATGGAGTTGATGTGACATTTAAAAAAAATATTAATAAAAAAAAAAAAATTAATTGTCCACCATATATAAAATATTTCAATGTCCACCATAAGTGTAATAATTATATATATCAACTTTATGATGTGATGATGATGATGACGATTAATTTCCACTAAGACCGTGATTAATGTCCACTGAGACCAATTGGTCTATCGGACCTTAAGGAGGTAAGATATTAATTGAATTTATTTAAAATTGTATTTATGTATGCTCAAAAAGAATTGAGAGAAGCATTCCTAGATCACCATAGTTTTGATGACTTAGGAGGTTAGGAAGGTCCATAATGTGGCATATATTTTTAAATTGGGATAAAATATGGGTATAGGGGGCAATCCACATGGAAGTGTTTTTCATCTTCTACCTGCTTAGTGTCACAAAGGTGACAAATTCTCCCATCCCATGGTGTTTTGGGAGTTTTCTAACACCAGTCATAGCTCGTAAGAGTTTGTTCTTATTTTAGTAATGTTGATTAAATGTGAGATATTCTCTCATTCAATGGTGTTTTGGGAGTTTTCCAATGCTCAATTTCACTATGTAGCTTGTGAGAGTTTGCTCTTATTTTAGCAATGTTGACTTTATTATTTACACTTTTCAAAAGTCACAGGCAATTTTGATCTTCTAAATTAGGGTTGACCACCTCCTTGTAGTATATTAATTTCCTTGTATCCACTACTTCTTCATCACACCACATATTCTCCTTAAATCTAGAAGTGATCATATTTGTAATATTATCTATATTTTGCATGATGACGTCTTCTTGTTTTCCCCAATGATTTATCCAAGATTTGGCATATTTATGTCATCCTCACTTGAGGCGCTAGTGGTTTTGGATATAATTTGAAACAATTTTTGGGAGCCTCTTGTCATCCATGTTGTTTATCTTGTTCTTATACATTAGGTATCTAATCATAACAATTCTCTCAATGGGGAAATACTTGCTTTTATGAGGAGGATAGGATAGGGTGCATTGCCCTTAATTTTGAGATTATAATTTATAAAATTATTTTGTATTTTTTCTATGTTTCTTTGGGATTCTCTAGATATACTATGACCCCAAGATTCACATCCATATAAGATAACTGGAGTGACCAGAGTGTGAAAGGGGAGTTTTTCTTAATCCCAAAGGAAAAGGTTTGTTGATTTACAATTGTTTTCAATCCCATAATAAGTTTTCCACTCTCCATTTACCATTTTTTCACTGTTATAGTTCTAATTGATCTTGTGGTGGATATTGATTCCAATATACTTGTATGAAGGAAATTCCTCCAAGCTATTGTTGTGATAAACAAAAGTATTGTAAGTGATCCTTTTGGATTTAATTAGCATAACCTTTGTTTTTTCAGTGTTTAGTCATGCCAAGTCCTTGAGGGTTATTAGTTGCTTACCTAGGTTATAAGGACTCTTCGCCATAAGAACAATATCATCAACATAAAGAAGGAGGATGATGACTATACTAGCGAGAGTTGAGGCAACACATTCTCCAAACAATCTTCAAATTTATCAATATAGATGTTGAAAAGGGTAGGGGACAACCTGTAGGGGACAACCTTGTTTGACTCCTATGTCTGAGATAATTTCTTCGACCAACCCTGGGTGTTCCTAAACTTAACTTTCTCATATAGCCTTACATACATATATATGCATGTATGTAATTGAAAGTAAACAAATCTTATTTACTTATTTTTTACATCCTACTATGAGGAAGATGTGAAATTCCTTTAGTGATTAACTTGGATTTGACATGTGACATTAAAAAATTGATAAAAAATCGAGTTTTTGTCATAAATAAAAATTTCCACATTAAGTAAAACATTATTTCATCAATATGTGCTTTGTGCATCCCAATATGAATATTTCAATGTGAGGCATAAATAAAATATATCAATGTCCACCTTAAATAAAATATTTTTTTAGATATATATATTTAATAAAACAATTGAAAGTAAAACACTTCTTATAGTTAAAACACTTTAATGGTCTTTTTCCCATTATGAAGGAGATGTATAACTTGGTGACTGCTTAAAATAAAGTTGACATTTGACATTTAAAAATATTAATTAAATAATGATATTTCATTGAAATAATTTTATATCAACTTATATCAACTTGATATATCATGTATGTATGTATATAAAGGTAATTATGTTTATATATATAGATAAGTATTTGAAAGTAAAAAAAATCATATTTCATAAATAAGTATTTTCTACATTAATACATCTACATCCTAATATGAGAGAGATGTATAATTTCTTAAATTCTTAACATGGAAATGATAAAATTAACACTTTAACATTTAAAAATTATATATATATATATATATATATATATATATATATATATATATATATATATATATATATATATATATAAAACAATTGAAAATAAAATATTTTTTCTATGATCAAAACATTTTAATGCTTTATGCTATTCAATATGATAAAGATGTATAATTAGTTATCTGTTCAACATAAAGTTGATGCTTGATATTAATTATATATTATATTAACTTGATATTAATTATATATTATAGCTAATATCAAGTATCAGTTTATGTTCAAATTATAACTAATTATACAATTATACATCTTTATATGTTCAACATAAAGTTGATACTTTTATATATATATATATATATATATATATATATATATATATATAAAATAAAATTGTAAGAATCTATAAACACAAACACATGATATATTCAAAATATATTGATTATATTTTAATACAAACACATGATATATTCAAAATATATTGATTATATTTTAATCATCACCATAAAAATAACATCACCATAAAAATAATAAATAAAACCAAAACTAAAAATTAAAT
This sequence comes from Picea sitchensis, assembly GCA_010110895.2. Lineage (NCBI taxonomy): Eukaryota > Viridiplantae > Streptophyta > Pinopsida > Pinales > Pinaceae > Picea > Picea sitchensis. The sequence goes on along the minus strand of SNQJ01S0021140.1, from coordinate 42,953 downwards.
TTAAATTATTGAATTATAAATAAAATTAAAACTAAAAATTATATTTAAATTATGGAAAACCCTAATATCAAGGTTAATGGTTGACTTTGTTAACCCTTAAAACCAAAACTAAAAATTAAATTTAAATTATTGAATTATAAATAAAATCAAAACTAAAATTTATATTTAAATTATTGAAAACCCTAGTATCAAGGTTAATGGTTGACTTTGCTAACCATAGTATTATTATTGAATAAAAATTCAGAATTGAAATGCATCAATGACAGCATGCAACAAGTCGAAGCCTAAAAATCCAGAACTGAAATGTATCAATGACACCATGCAACAAGTGGAAGACTAAATCGGAATTCAGGTCATCATGACGTTTCCTGCGACATCTGGTGAAGAAACTTCTCCATGTTGTTGTACGATGATCCGCCAAGCTGACCTGCTAAAATTGCGCTGTTCCTCAGCTCCAATATATTTCCCCTTATCATCTTTGCTTGTTCATCATCGGGATTCATTAGTTTCCTCACCAATGTCTCCACATTTTCTCTGGAGACCTCCTCGTTCATCTCGAATCCCACCTTCCAGACATGATCAACAAATCTTCTGTTTGTCTGCTGTTCGGCAAAGAAGGGCCAGCAGATCATGGGAACGCCAGCGGATGTGCTCTCAATCGTCGAGTTCCATCCACTGTGTGTGAGAAATCCTCCAACGGAGGGGTGAGACAGGACTTTAGTTTGCGGTGCCCAGCTAACAAAGAAGCTTCGGTTCTTGCTTCTCTCCATGAAATCCCGAGGCAGCACAGCAGACTGTCCCTGAACGAGGTCCGGTCGGATAGCCCACAAGAAGGGTTGATTGCTCGCCTCCAAACCATCAACTCCTCAACTCCTTGTCTGATAGAACTGTGACACTACCAACTGTGACACTACCAAAGCAAATTCCATCAACTCCTCGTCCGATAGAACTGTGACACTACCAAAGCATACATACATCACTGACGATACTCTCTGTTTGTCCAGCCAATCAAGGCACCCAGTTTCCTCTTTCCATATGTTGGTGTTCACTTTTGTATCCGCTGCCGAGAGTAAAAGAGGACCGATGGAGAGTACTTTTCCTGAGAATTTATCGTTGAGGTCCCTTAACACCGGCCCTTCTAAATCGTCGAAACTGTTGAGCAAAAGCAGAGAAACCTGGAGCGTGTTCTGTGCCTGGTTTTTAATGTATTGAAACATGAAATCCGAGGAGTCTGTTCCTGTCAGGAAGGTGGGCAGATCTTTCAATCGCACTTCTCTCATTCCAGGAATACAAGAGATGAGTTGGCCCTTGGATTGATCATGGTTCACTTTCTCCTCTGTTCAAACAATTAATCTCCAAGGATTAACTTACATGAAAAATTATACTAGTTATTCTTTTGAGCTACTGGATAATGCCTGTAAATGAAGTTAATCAACCATCAACCATCAAGGCACAGAGGTTTGTGGACAAAAAGAGAGGAAGCAGCAATCTGACGTACGGTTTACAATAACATTATCGTTTGCCTGATCTTATGGATGATTCACTGAACATGTAATCTTCAGGGCGGCGCGGGGTAAATGGTGCTTAAATTGGTATTCAAATTTAAACTCCGCTTTAAAATTTTGATCAATGAAAATTTACAATCTCAATATTCATGAATTACAATATGACATTTTCAAATCCATTTAAATCATCAAAATAACCATTTGAAAATCCGCCATCTAAAACTGCAATCTTAAAATAATATGACTATCGATAAACCAAGGTATTATAACTTACAGACACTTTGATGTCCCATGGGTAATGTGAAAGGTCATAGACAAAAAAAAAAAAAAAAAAAATGTACTTTAGAAAGAATATTTGGCCCACAACTATGATATAGACCTAACTCTAAGGTTTTCCACAATAAGGAAATGTCTTATAGCATAATCCATAAGTAATGTTTCTATGGATTATGGGCCATGCATGGGGTCCTCATGGGGTCCTTAATTATGACATAGGCCCTTTGTAGGGTATATTTAGCCAAAGATAGGTATACAAGTTGAGTTCTACATTTGAAATACATGGATAAGTTTCCTAGCCCAAGACATTGTTTAATAGGGACTCATGCCTTATACTCAACTTCTAAGGAACTTGAACCATGTATTGGGCCTCTAACCATTGAACAAACCCTTTTGAAGTAATATTTATACCATTTCTTGGATGCATTCCCAATTATAGGTTTTGGCATACAAAGGATAGGTCTGGTATCCCAAGAGATGATTTAGAATTAAAATCCATGGTTATGGGCCTTAAACGCTATGTTTAAGGAACATGAGTCATTGAAATGAAATTATACCATTATATAACACATTTGATGGGAATATTTTTCCTATGAGTGGGATATATGCAAGTTATTCTAAGCATTGGCACTTTAGGAATGGGTTTCATTACTAGGGACTTAGATTAAGGTCCAAAGATAATAACTTATTCCTTCTACACTATATGTAGAACTAATGGGATATGCATGTGTGACCTCGGAATGATAAAGGTCATTTAAATGGATTATTTATCGCACAAGTGGAATATGGGTCTAATTTCAAGAATTGACACACTAGGGATAGGTCTTCTTGTCTAAGACATGATTCAAGTATAAAAACTAGAAGCATGGATCCTATATGAAGGATCAGATCCTATCACTGAGAGGGGGGGGGTGAATCAGTTATACAATAGTTTTATCATATTTTTACTTTTATCAATGCAAACAAATTTTTAACAAAATATTTTATCGTGGAATCCAATTGGGAAAACCACAAACACTTTTCTATCAACTCAAAAATTTTGTTTTACAAGTTACAATAGAAGGAAGATGTTCTTCCTCTTTAGATCAACACCCACTGATGAGGATGCACCCACACCCTTGTTCACCAGATCCAACTGGTAGGAGGTTACAACCCCCTACTTATTCAGCTACAACTAACAAGGAAGCACCTACTCCCCTGCAAGATTCAACCCACCCTTGCACTACCCTACCACCCTTTGTTCATCAATCTGGAAATAGGATATGCAGTCCAATAATGGTCTTCTATATCAAACACTGGATTGCATAAATAATACATTGTCTCCTTCTATTCTTGATCTCCAATAAGACATTGATAGACCCCCTTTCTAATTCACATCTCATCATATTTATAATCCTTTAAACTTTTCAACACAACTCTTCATAAACAACATGTCTATTCATTTAATATTACATAACCTTTGTTTTAAGTAACACAATCATTAACATGAATTTTCATAACAACACATCATTTTAACAACCATCTGACCTATTTTTCATAAATCTATCACAAGTATGGATCGATTTATTTTTAAATCGATTCCATATCTCTACAAATATTGCAGAAACTGAGTTCTGCAAAGGCACTTCCTTCAACCCATTTACATGTGACCACAGGCACAGAACCACTGGCGTATTAATTTAAGCAGTGTCTCTTCTTTCACCCTTTTCCTTTTATCCCCCATATGTCCAATGTTGGGACCGTGTTCTTTGTTACTTCATCCTTCGAGAGGTCAAGCCTTTTCAATATTTCAAATCTCCCGAATTAGATTCAACCGAAACAGATCAAATGGTCAACATTTGTTTTTCCATTAGTCAGAAAATCCTGGCTTGTCCAGAGGTTTTGAAAAAATCAACAAACATGACTTAATATACATCTGAGTGAATGGTTCATGTTTATTTCGGGAGTTCAGGGCTTCAAGAATTCAGATAACCGTTGCTCTAATTTCTTTCGGAGTGATCTCTTGCCAAATAAGTCATAAAGCAGTGGAGATCGTTTGTTGTCGGTTAACACTTCCACTTATGCTATCCTTTCACTGTACTTGATCAACAGTTGAGAACGCTCCTGAAGTGTTCTTCAAATCTAATGACTCATGTCCACTTCGGGACTTCGACCTTCGAGACTTCGGGTATTTGCTGGTGGTTAAACTCTTGAAGTGAAAAATCTCGGAGTGACCTAAATTTCTGACGTCACTTGTTGACGTGGCACTGATGGAGTGGATACCACATGTCACTTAGGTTCACTGCTTACATATGACTAAAGTACCCATGGGACCTTGACACTTGGCATCATCTCATTATGCCATGTGTCCTTGCTTACATAGATCTCTTCATGTGGCACATGTTCTTCTCCTTGATCTAACGATCATGATACTTCTTGAAGTGTTCCTAAGATCGAACGACTCATGTCCACTTCGGGACTTTGGCCTTTGGGACTTTGGGTAATTTGATTTCTCCACTTCCCAATTCTCCTGAAGTGAGATTCCCCAAAGTGTAAACCTCGAGTAACTAGACTTCATCTAATGGTCATTCTTTAACCTAAAAAGGATTAATACGATCCAACAGATGTTGGGAATTTGACTATTTAGGATCTTGGGCCTTTGGCCTTACTTATCCTATCCTTATACTTTCCTCGATCTGACAGTCCTGATATCTCCTAAAGTGTTTCTTTAGATCGGACGGCTTGCATATACTTCAGGACTTTTGTGGCTTACTTTGTCCTTCCACTAAACATGATCGGATGTTCTTCAGATTGGAAGGTCCTCATTTACTTCAGGACTTTGGGGCTCTGGTCTTCGTCTTTGCTTATCCTATCCTTCCACTTAACTTGATCCAACGGTCGATGTGGATTGAGGAACCATAACTTGCATTTGGTTTAGTTCTTCACCCAAACTCCACAATTGAATTTGTGTGATTGTTAGTGGATCAACCATAATCGTCAATCTTTGAATCGATGAGATCTGTCGGTCTAGACTAATTGTGGGATTGGAAATAACATGTAGTTTAATTCTCCCTTCGTGCTCCGCAATCAATCCCTTCCCTTGATCTAGCGCTTACGTATCCAACAGTCTTGGTTTGTCCGGTGGGGATTTCAATCCTGATCACATTTCTGGACTGCACTTTCCCTTCTGAGCTTCATGTGCATCATCGGCTATTGAAATCAATGAAAATACATCAATGATAGTATGTCCAACAATCTCCCCCTTTGTCATTGAGGGAAACACTCTAACTTCATACACACTCCCCCTGTGATGATGCTTTCCTCTATGAATTTACTCTCCCCCTTTGACATCAAGGAAAAAGGGTTGAATGACTCCCCCTGATTTTGATCGTTGTCTCCCCCTGAATTGATTCCAATTGATGCATTATTTTCTTGAGAGATTAGATTGGAAGAGAGACTACTCCCAATCTTTGCCTGAGATATTCAAATACATCTATGCTTAAGGGTTTAGTGAAAATAGTTGCAACCTGTACTTGTGTTGGGACATATTCCAATTTATTGTTCTTATTTTATGCCTGATCTCTTGGATAGTGGTATTTTATTGGAATGTGTTTTGATTTGGAGTGTTGGATAGGGTTCTTGGAGAGACTTAGAGCACTTGTATTATCACCGTAGATAGTAGTGGCTTCTTCAAACACTATTTTGATGTCTTGTAAGGTGTTTTTCATCCATTCTACTTGTGTGCAACATTTTGTTGCTGCAATATACTCAGCTTCAGTGGTAGACAGAGAAATTGAGGATTGTTTATTGCTTATCCAAGTTACCAATGATTCTCCCAAGAAGAATGCTCCTCCACTTGTACTTTTTTTTTCATCTACACAAACTGCCCAATCTACATCTGAATAAGCTTTTAAAGAGAATGAATCCTTGCTAGGGTACCACAAACCGAGATCTATGGTTCCTTTGAAATACCTAAAGATTCTTTTCACAGCTTGAACATGGATCTCTTTTGGTGCAACTTGGAATCTAGCCACCATTCCAACAACTTGCTTGACATCAGGTTTGGAAGCTATTACATAGAGTAAACTCCCAATAATTGATTTGTAGTGTTTTGGATCTACAACTTTGGACTCATCTTCCTTTCTTAGTTTGCATCCATCTTTCAAAGGTGTACAAACAGGTTTGCAATCTTCTAACTGGCATTTATTAAGCATATCTTTAACATACTTGGACCAATGGATAAATAATCCCCTTTTGGATTGTACTACTTGTAATCCTAGAAATAAATTCAGTTCACCAAGCAAGGACATTTCAAATTCTTGATGCATCCTCCTATCAAATTCCTTACTCATTTTTTCATCATCACTCCCAAATATAATATCATCAACATATACTTCCACAATAATCATGTTATCACCAACAATTTTACAATAAAGATTGTTGTCTGTTGATCCTCTTTTGAGGCCGTGTACTTGTAAATAAGAATCTAGCATTGCATACCATGCTCTGGGTGCTTGTTTTAGCCCATAGAGTGCTTTCTTTAGTTTACAAACATAGTATCCTTTGTTAGTTAATTGAAATCCTTATGGTTTCTCAATATAGACTTCCTCTTCTAAGTTTCCATTGAGAAATGATGACTTGACATCCATATGGTATACTTTATTTTTTTTGTATCTCGCAAAGGCTAAGAATATCCTAATTGCCTCTAATCTGGCCACAAGTGCAAAGGTTTCTTCAAAGTCTACCCCTTCAACATGAGCATACCCTTTACATACCAATATGGATTTTTTCCTGATTACTTTCCCATTCTCATTCACTTTGTTTTTATACACCCATTTAGTTCCAATGACATTCTTATGTTTTGGTCTTGGAACCAGTTCCCAAGTTTGATTTTTTTCAATCTAGTCCAATTCTTCATTCAAAACATTGAACCAATTCTCATCTTTGCATGCCTCTTTGATTGTGCTGGGCTCAATATGTGACAAAAGCGCTATTTCAGTCTGACACAATAGTTGTCTTATTGTCTCCACTCCATTGCTTTTATTTTTGATAATCAGTTCTTCAGGATGATTCTTTTGAGTTATTATTGAGGGTGTCTTTGCGTCTCTTCTTGGGGATTGTTATCTTATCTATTCTTCTCGAATATCTTCCTCGTCTTTCTTTATTCTCTTCTACTTCTTCTTCTTGTGTACCAACTGACTCATCATCATCATCATCTTCATTATCAAGTATGGTCTCTTGATGTTTGATCCTTATTTTTTTTAAATCGTCCACATTAACATATGCACTCTCAACAATCTTATGTAATCTAAGATTGTAGCATATGTATGCTTTCTTGGTAGAAGCATATCCAATAAATATACCTTCATCAGATCTAGCATCAAATTTTCCGAGATTCTCATCAAGCATTTTGATGTAACACTTACTTCCAAAGACCTTGAAGTATTTTACCAAAGGAGCTCTCCCAAACCATAGTTCACAACCTGAGTCTTATTACTATTAATCACGAGATGACCTATGTTTAATATGTATAATGTTGTTCCTACAACTTCCCTCCAATATCCATTAGATAATATTGCTTCATTGAGCATAGTCCTTGCAGCCTCCTGGATTGCTCTATTCCTTCTCTTAGAAATCCCATTTTCCTGAGGTGTTCTGGCAGCAGTGAATTGTCTTTTTATTCCATGAGTTTTACAGAAGAGGTCAAACTCTTTTAAGGTGAAATCACCACCATTTTCTGATCTAAGACATTTGATTTTTGTCTTTGTTTCATTTTCAACAAGGGTTTTAAAAGCTTTGAATTTGTTAAGTGCTTCTGATTTTTCCTTGAGAAAACATACCCAATCCATTCTAGTAAAATCATCAATGAACAACATAAAGTGGAACTCTCCTTGCAAACTCTTGCTCCTTGTAGGTCCACAAAGGTTGGTGTGAACAAGCTCTAAAGGTTTTGAGGTCGAGTGTTCTTTTGTTTTGAACCTTATTCTAGTTTGATTCCCTAGTTGACAATGTCTACACATAGTATTTGAGGGCTTTGTGATCTTTTCCAAGTTTCTTACTGCCCCAAGATTGCTTAATTTTGCTAAATTGTCAAAGTTAATGTGCCCCAACCTTCTATTCCATATCCAAATTTCATCTACTAAATTTATATGAAACTCCTCATTTAATTTTGTATTTAGTATATATACATTCTCAGAAGTTCTAGGAGCAATACCAACCAATTTTCTTGATTCCTCTCTCCTAATCTCACATTTCTTGGAATCAAAGATGCAAATGTGCCCCTGATCATAGGTTTGGCTGACACTTAATAGGCTTGGTTTTAGTTTTTCAACAAGCAACACATCCTTGGCTTTGTCTTTTCCCAAATTCACAGTTCCTTTCCCAGGTATGTTACCTGAAGCATTGTCACCAAATGTAACTTTACCCTTTTGTTTCTTTAAGTTAAAAAACGTGTCCTTATTTCCTGTCATATGTTTTGAGCAACCACTGTCAACATAGCATATATATTATTTATCTTGGGATTTCAAGGCAATAACACGTTCCTTTTTTTATGTTTTTTCTTTCCAAAGCTTATTTTTATCTCTAATGAACTTTGGTTTATCAGAGACTTACATTAATCTGCAATTAATTGCTTTATGTCCATAATTATGACATTTGAAGCATTGTAAGTCCCCTTCTTGTAGAGGTGAAAAAGAATTAGAATTTTGACTTTTAACTTGATCTATTGTTTGGTTATATTTAAGGTTATAGTTCTCACCCCTCAAGTTTTTCCTTCCATATGCTTTACAATTCATAGACTTGTGTCCAAAATTAGAGAATGCAAAGCAATAACCAAAGAAAATGTGTGGATACCTGTTTTGATAAACCGATTTTGGTATTGTCTTATATTTCTTCTTGGTGGGTGGAGGTAGTCCTCTAGAGTTTTGTTCATTGCTTGTCATTTCTTCATCTTCCTTCTTGAATGTACTAAGGAGAGAAGATGCATAAGATTTTTGGTTATCTTGGTTTTCTTCTTGAGAATAACCTACTCCATTTTTGTTACTTGAATCCCTTTGTGTGGTTATAATCTTATCTAAGATTTTAGAGCTATTTTCATATCTTGTTTGGATAAGTTTTTCATCAAGCTCTTTTCTTAGG